>KZ308322.1:2051472-2063502 GCA_000376725.2 Ladona fulva
TAAGATTATTACCTTATTATTATAAGATTATTACCTTATTATTATTCCTGATTTCTTATTCAGTCAACTTCTTATGATAGGAGTCACTCTTGCAACTTGATTTGTTTTTATGTGAGACTGGTATAATAACATGGAAAGTAGATCTGAATTTATCATTTACTATTCTAGACCTTGGAAGGTAGTCAATTCAGATGCTTACTGCCAGTCTTAATATTCCAATGACAACTTTTGTATTTATGATTTCATTCATTGAACCAAGTATTATTAATATGTCAAGAGTACGAGTGCTGTATGATAAGTACATGTGTTAGGGAAGAAAATGCATTTTTTTTACTTTTAAATTTATTTCTCAATATTGTGTTCTTTCAATACATTTAGTCCAGCAATATTCTAACTTTTTCAAGCTATCCAAAAAATAAGTTTTGTCGAACTCTGCAAAATTGGCCTCTGTTGTGGTGATGACTTCCTTGTTTGACGTAAATTGCTTTCCCCCAAGTCATTTTTTCATGTTTGCAAACAAAAAAATTGCATGGGGCCAAATTCCGAGAATAGGGTGGATGTGGTAGCAATTCGTACCGTAATTTGACCAGTTTTGCTGTGGCAATTGCAGATGAGTGAGCTGGTGCATTGTCATGATGGAAGAGAACATTTTTCTTATCCAAATGGGGCAGTTTTTTCCTCAATTCAACTTCAAATTGGTTCAATAAATCAGCATATTACTGCCCCGTGATTGGCCTTCCCTTCTCCAAATAGTTGATGAAGATGATGCCTCACGAATCCCAAAAAATGGTGGCCATAACTTTTCCGGTTGATGGAACCGTTTTTGCCTTCTTTGTAGCAGGTTCTCTGGGGGAAATCTACTGTTTTGACTGTTTTTCATTTCTGGTGTGTAGTAATGTATCCATGTCTCATCAACAGTCACGAAACACCGTAGAAGCTCTTTCGGATTGCGCTTAAACATGTCCAAACAGTGCTCCGAAGTTGTCATGCAATTCCATTTTTGCTCTACTGTGAGCAAAAGCGGCACCCATCTAGCTTTCTCATGCCAAATTTTTCCTGTAGGATACTTTGTATGCTTTCAATTGAGATGTTTATCGTTTATTTAAGATGATGCAATCTCTCTGATCTTCACACGGCGATCTGCTAGCACAATATTGTGGACTTCGTTAACCATATCCTCCATAGTAACCTCAATCGGATGGCCTGGGCGCTCTTCATCAAAAACACATGTTCAGCCATGCTTGAATTCATTTAAACAATATCTGATGGTAGTCATCAAAGGTGCATGGTCCTTATAAACAGCATGCAACTTCACCTTGATTTCCTCACACGACTTCCCATCCAAAAAAAGAAATCGAATCACTGATCGATATTGCTCTTTCTCCATGGTGGCAAGCAAACGTGAACCTGACTACTTTCAACAGCTATCAAAACAAAACTACTCGATTAATCTGTCTAAAATTTGACAGTCATATATCTAAAGATGGTGTTAATTTTTGGCTTACTCTTTTGTTGTTAGTGGTGCCATCAGTCACTAAACACGGGTACTTATCATACAGCCCTCGTATGACTGAAAGAGTAAGGGTATATGACTGTATATGTAAAAGAGTATGTGACTGAAAATTTGCATTAGTATATATGTTGACAGTTTCTTTCCCAGGACTGCTTCCAAAGAAAAATGAATGTGCAACCCACTTAGCTATCTTAGAGTCCATCTTGATGAACTTTTTTCTTGTCTCAATGCTTATATGGTTATTGGCTAATAAGTTCTTGTTTTGAAATGCTTTTTTTGCCAAGGCCATTTTTTTCTTAATCTTGGTTTCAAAAGTGTTATAATTTAAAGAATTACTCCCTAGATAGCAATAATTTTCAACCTGGTCCAAGGCAAGTCCAATTTTTGTTGATGTTTGAAAAAGTAGTCTCCAGTTCTTTTTGTCAAGGACTTTTTCTGAGTCTATAAAGGCCACATGTCTTACTGTTCATCTCAATCCTTCTCTCTGAAATCAGTCATAATGTTAATATCACTTCTCTGGTTTCTTTTCCTGTTCAAAATCGGTATTGATCATTTCTTGAGTGTCATTCAATTTTTCCTTTTAATATATTTTTCATCGTTTTAGGTAGAATATTTTTATGTGTGTGACAGAATGGACATTGTTCTATAAATAGAGCATTTGTTTCATTGCCTTTCTTGGTGATCATAAGTTTTCTGCTGTTTTTTGAATATCAAGTATTTTTCTATTTCATAACATTAATCAGTCACTCTGAACAACCACTCTCTTGTCTTTTTTCCCAAATGTTTCAATATTTCTCCTGGTATATTGCCTGGGCCTGTTGTTTTGCTGAGTTTAAAATGTTTCAAAGCAAGATTATTTTAATCTAGGGGTGTTGGAGAACCTAGCCTTCATTTGTTCATTTCTCTTTCTCGATGTACTCACAACAGTCCCCTATGTACTCACAACTCAACAACGGGTTAATGGAAGAGAACTTTGCCCACCTCACTGCAAGTGAAGGCCATGAAATTTGAAAATCATATTCTTGTTTTTGGCCAATTCTGAATTAGAGCTATAATTTAGAGGTTTTTGAGATAATAGACCCATCATTAGATTTCTTTGTTTGAAGAATTGAAGATTATTCNGGGTTAGAGTCCCAGTCATGTTGCTATTTCTCACACCTGTAATTTCGTGGTAAAAATTTTTGTTTGTATCTGTTTGATATTTATCACAGGCCTGCTTTTTCATGCGCCTTGACTGATTTCTTACTTTGAAATTTTATTTCTCTGACAGCAGTCATATAATCAAAACAAAACTTCATTAGAATATTAGAGCATTATTTTGACCTTAACAAAAAGTTTCACATTACTTAAATAAAATTTTTTTATCCATTTTGGAAAATAGCTTTTTCTGTGTAATAGATTGACATAGAAATGCAAGCTTGGTTTTTATTACAAAGCTTTCCATAGGAGTTTTTGCAATTAAAAAAATTTATTTTAATAATAATTTAGCAATTTTTTATATCAATTTATATTTAACAGGATGGAAAGCCCATCATCCTTGGATGGAGTATGCCTGCAATGTTGTCAGATTCACCTGTCCCTTCTTATCTAATAATATAAGTTTACTAAAACTGAGGAACCCCCAAAACACACAATGAAAATACCTGGAAGTAGGGTTAGAAAGCAAGACTGAACTTTTTGAGAAAGGAAACTATCACTATATCATAGTGAAAAGCTAGCTATAATGTAGGCTGAGTGAATAATTAGGACAAGACTGAAAAAGCTACAGCATAAAGATATGAAAATAAACATGGATACATAAAATATTGCAATCATAGTAGTAGTAGTTAAACTTACCTCACAATTAAACATCAAATAATAAATACTCATGATTATATAATCTACAGAGGAGGCCGTGATATTGTGGAAATTCATCATGTAAAACAGATATATACTTTTTCCACAGAAATTTCTGTGGAAATAGTATATATCTGTTTTACATACTCATGATTATATTGATAGCTCAACACTAGTTCTGAAATTCAGATCATTAATAGGCATTATTGATTAAAATGGATCAACTCTCACTAGCAGGTTACATAAGATACCTCAATCCATATCTTAAACATCTAATAATTATATTTTGCTGATGGGGAGTGATAAAACAAAATCACTAAACTGAAAAATAACACTGGTAAATATATAGGTTTTAGTTATAGTAGCAACTAAAATTCTTATCAATAGAGAGGTTAATAAATTTTTAAGTGAAGATTCTAATTAAACCAAACGAGATTTTTTATAGAGCATTAAAGGCTACGAAATCAGTGTATAAGAAAATTTGAAATTAAAATTCTTTATTTAAGAGTTAGAATGAATGCGTCCTTAAAACTATCTGATGACAATAAGAGTGGAAAATCATATGGTCTATGTTGTACCTACTCTATCTCCTTTGAAGATGCATTTGCAACTACTTCTGCATGTCCAGGAGAAATCCCAGAAAGTAAAATTGTCCATGACTGATCTGGTAAATCTGCTAAGGAGACGTTTTTAGGGTTCAACTCCACCAAACCCTCATGGTTTACATAAAAAAAGATTTCTCCAACAGGTCCACTGTAGTTTCTGTGAGTCGAAATGTATCATCAAATACTTTGAAATGAGTTCAAATAAAATACAAAAACACTTTAACTTCTCTTATTATTTCGCTTACCTTACGCTAACGTCCAAATGAAAAATTTCTCCTTTCAAAATACCAATATCTCCTTGAGCAAACAGTAACGGAGACTGACAATCGGCAAGTTTTAAAACTATTGAAAAAAAACAAACAGTAAAGTAAGGGTATTGACGCGAAAGTCACAGAAATAACCATTTTTTACTAACCAGATACTAGAATGCAAGCGGCAAGGGAGTAAAATGTTGAGGTATACATTGTTTCAGGGTTAAATGTGAACTGCGGTGGAGAACGCCGTCTTCTGACAAGTAACTAATAATTCTGTTGACGCTACAGATTCCGGTAAATGTAGAAATCAAGCTGCGTTCACTAATAGGCAACTCACGAATGGGCGGCAAGTCATTTACTCTATTATTAGAGTTACCTAACGCGCTCTTCTGATGAAATTTTCGATCAACTAAACGCTGACAATGACTAACAAGTTCTATGCTCTTTCAACACTTCTTAAAAAGCGCGGAAAATGGATATCCCTCTTATCGCGTAAATTAAATGTTAGGAAATTCGACTACACCGACTTTCTGTCTATTATCCTTATCTCATCTCTCACCTGATACATAGATATGAAATTTTCTTGCAGCGTCAATTTTCTGATTAAATGAGTTACATTTTCAATTTTCTTATCGCGATTTTCAATGCCATCAACAAATTCAATAACATTTCAAGATTCAAAAATATTGAACGAAGAAATTTAAAACTATTATTTTATGTATTATATAAGATGACGTTCATGAACGCTATGTATCAAGTGAACAGATTAAAGTGAACCGTTACTTCCACAGCCTCTCAATTGTCGCTACCCATTAATACAATTCGTGTTTCAATTCGTTCCAATTGGCGACATTAGACAGCACGTTCTGTGTTCCTGCGATCAACCCTGTGTCCCTACCACCCCTTCCACAACATTCCCTACATTCCCTAGACTTGCTAAAATCGATGGTCTTTTGTTATTCATCAAGATGGAAGAAGGCGGTTCAGCGTTGTCGTTGAATTTTCAGGAATAGGGATGCAGTATATGAGATGGACAACGCGTCATCGCCACTATATTTATAATCATAGCTTTACAAAGTAACGAATTTTCATTGTATTGTTAGTAGATGTTATGTCAAATAGATGTAAATTTAGATCAAGCATACCGTGAAAATACAGAAGTACTTACAGTATGTCGGGTGCTAGTGTGATCAAACCGGTGCCTCCTCAGGACTCATTAAGCGAATTACGGATATTTGTAGCAGGTGCTACCCGCACCGTAAAAACAAATCCTCTTGAGTTAGCGCGAACAGCTCTCTCACTTTTGAAAACCCTACCATCTACTATCGATGCTGTATTGGAGTATTTTTGCGCTTTATTTGATGTTGCAGTAGGCAAATATGTTTCACAAATTGAGGTGAGTATTGCAGGAAAATTCTTTTCTAGTATTTTTCGCTGCATTAGATATGCTAGACTGCTTTCATTGAACTCTGGTGGGATTGTTTAGTAAATAAATAAACTTTTTGTTTAATATTTTGACATTTCATCATATGAATTAGGTACTATGATTCTTTAGAACCTCTATGTGAAATTTTGGATGAAAGCAAAATAAAAATCATCGTTTACATTAAGAATCCCTGAAATATTTTCTGTAAAATCTATTTTGATTTGTAAAACCATTTTTATATTTTCAGTCGGATATGTGCAATGGCACTTCCTCTGTGCCCCCTATTTCTTCTCATGAAGAAGCCACTATAGCTGAGATACATACAGTTTTATGTAATTGCGTCACCAGCAGCCCAGAAGCATGGGTTCCTATCATATCAAAGTGGTCCCTGGAATTGCTAGGTTTGTTAATGACTTGTTTTTAAAGTAACGTAAGTATAAGTAACGTATGTCGTTTTTCTAATGGGTTTGGTTGAAGAAATCAGAAATGAGTGGAAAATTGTGAAATCTGTGAAATTACAATCAGTTTTATTAGTTTTTTTCTTTTAAAAATATTTTACTATCTCAGGTGAGCTATCAAGCAAGTATGCTGGGCGTGCCCATGTACCCTTAACTGCTGGACTCAATGAAACTTTGCAGCTTTGGATGTCCTGTCGTGCTACTCGCACTCTGATTGATATCACCACTCAATGTCTTTCATGCCGAATTCTTTCTGACACTGAGACATGCATCAATTCACTTTTGGGTAAGCAATTAAAGTCTTATCTTTCCAGTCATTTAATCATCTCTATTTATTTAAACATCTACTCTATTTAACTGAATAAAGTTTGTAGAAATAATTTTAAACTGAAAATAAAGCTCCATTGCTTTTTATTGAGGGGTTGACTTTGTTATGGAGTAAATAATAATTTTTTCAATTAGTGCACACAAAGTTTTCTGACATATTTCTTGTATTCCATTTCATATTACTGAGCTATTACAGGTGATCTCTTTCAGTTTGCATTCAGTTGTCATTTGATCAGTTTTCAAGTTGTGCTAGCTAAGCCTGTTTAATGTGTTTTTATTTACTGCTCGATGTATTATTATATTTAAAAGGATATGTATTCAAATCATTTTACCTGTTCGCAACCTTTTCTTTGTAGATAAATTGTATCTGTATACCATTTATTGTTGAAAATTTTTGAGTAATTTTAAAATAACATCTTTGTAATCATGTAGCCTTATATGGACATTCAGATAATAGACCAGCTAGATAGCATAATAACAGTGGACTTTCCATAGCCATTCCCAAGAAAATGCTAATTAGATAGAGAAGAGTATTCTAAATTAAGCTCAGCTCCCAGATAGCCAGGTGAGATGTGTGTTTGCATTTAGTAGAGGTGGTCCTGGGAAGCAATGCTAAATTACCTTAGTTGTTGACACACTTAAACTACACAACTATTACTCAAAATTAAGCTTAAAAATTTTCATTAAAATCCCGATCACAGAAAGTTACATACCTGTAAATAGCCTATGACTTCCAAATTACTTTAAGTTCCAGGCACTGACACACTCTTAATTGTATTATTTTAAAGGCCTTGTGATCAAGTGTTGAGTTTTGGATAAAATTGTTAGATATATTTTTGATTTCAGTAAGGATAATTACAGTATTCGCCAAAGTCGAAGACATTTTTTTTGACCTGAAATAAATCTCTCCAAATTGGGTATCTTCTATGCCAAAGGTTACATTTTCAATACAATTTCAATTAATGCAATTGTATAATAAATATTAATGAAACCAAATTTTGCCTCTGAAAACTGGGTGCATCTGCATTGCCAACAAATTCGGTCTGTGAAGTGTTGCAATCTAATCTTAAAATGTGTTAGGGAACAAATTCAATAATTAATAGTGATCCCTTCAGTTCTTCTGGGTAAACTCTAAAATCAGCATCAATCTATGGCGGGGTTATGCTACCCCTCGCAAATTATATCCTAATGACTGGTTGGACATACGAACAGGTGCTTGGAATGTACCTTGTTCATAAGTTAAAAGTGACTGTCATTTAAGGGACATGTACAGATGTTTTGTTTTTATACTGTATGTTTGTTTCATACTTACGGGGCAGCTAACTTGTTTTTCATGGTAGTTGACTTTGAAATTATTGTTTTGTTGGTCTGTGTTTGGCTCAGATAAAAAAGACTGGGATATTCTATGACAGAAATGATGACTGCATTTTCTGGTTGTATTTTGCATTTGACCATGCATATGGAATTCTCTGATCAGTTCCATCGTACTTACATGCATCTCTAAATATTAATGTTATATATAATATAATATAATATATTAATTAAATATTTAAAATAATGAAAACCTTTCCTTATTTGGAAGAATCTCCATGACTAGCTATATTCAATTAAATATCCATCTGGATTTGACTAGCTATATTTGCCTTTTATATCTGATCAGTGCTCCAATTCAGCTCAATAAATATGCATTTGGTCATGCATAGCCTCTTTACCACCTGAAACAAGATGTTATATGGCACCTTTAATTTAATTCTTAAGTAATTTTACTTGGATTTATTTGAAAGGAAAAGGTGGTGTTAGGCATCTCCTTGTAAAAATTCATTGTTTTTTTGAACAAAACACATTAAAACATGAGTAAAGTTATTCACTTAATATTGAGTTATGTCTCCTATAATTGGCACCTGAGGCAGTGGCCTCACCCATCAGTATGGCACCTTTAAATGAAAAATGTTTATGTGTTTAAATGAAAAGTAATTGCATTATTTTTTCTGTGGAATTGTTCTAGTTTTTTCCTTTGAGTTTCTATTAAAAGTTGGAATTTCACAAAGCTTTGCTCACATTTCAGTAAATTTGAAATATATCTAGATTAAGTCGTAATCAAACATACTGTGTATGTGGAAGGAAACAATACTTTATTTCTGTATTATTTCTCTTTTATTTGAATAGACACAAGTGTTGTTCATAGTCCACACTTTGACTGGGTTGTTGCACATGTTGGCAGCTGCTTTCCTCACACTGTCATTACTCGCGTGCTTTCATGTGGTTTGAAGGATTTCAGTCAGCATGCATCTGCCCCCATTTTAACTGGCAGTGCTTGCACAGGAAAGGATGTCAGTGCTGATTGTGGAGGAAGTGGAACGGGTGGAGCTATAGCGGTAGGTAGCTTAGCTAAATTTATATTGATAAATAAAAATGAATGTCCAGATTTTCAGCTGATTAATATTTAATAAATAATCGCTTGACAGCAATTCTGTTACTGTGTGGCTTTTATAATGTGTTGCTTAATGCTTGTGGTAAGGCCAAGTCCATTTTCATCTGCTGAGTCTTTTGTATGGGTTCTTTATGGAAAGAATCCTATCCTTATCAGGATCCTTTGGGGCTTTCTCACATTTAGAAGAGAAAGAATTCAGCAAGGAGGCATAAGATAAGAAACAAAATGTATTGACCATCAATCATCAGGGATTTCTTGGCAACTCATATTTCCATTGTCCCAATTCATAATAGTATGTACCCTTTCATCTGCTTGCCAATGTTATTGGTGTCACCTTAAGTGCTTTGCTCATGGCAGTTCTTCCAGTGGCTAATTAAATTATCTTAATCACTATCTCTAAAAAATGTTTGGGTTGGGTTGAGTACTTTGGGGTAGATATTTTTTATTCATATTTAGCCTAAATGAGGGTAACAATTATTCAAGTTAGATAAATTTTGCCTAGAAATAGACTCTGTAAACCATACTCAGAGTAAAATGCCATATTGTTGATTTACAATTTAAACAAGCTTGAGGGTCAGATAATCATCATTTCCTTCAAGAGAAGAGGAACTGAAGCCCTTTCTTAAGGTTTTATTTGATATTTTTCCAATATAGTTTGGCATAAAAATCTCTTTTAGAGAGTGCAGTTTCCTATACATATTTTCATTTTTGTTTGGATAGATATTGCTACTGGCTCTTAGTTTTGGTATGTGTTTTGGTATTAGTTTGGTATATATTATGTGCAATTATAGCAAAGAACATAATTTAAAATCAGTAGTTTTTATTTGTTTTAAGGCACAATTAACTCTGTAATCAGAAAAAAATTAATCAAGAAATGTTGGGTGCTTGACAAATTGCTTTCATAGCTTACAAAAAGTATTGGGTGACATTCCAGATTTATCCCAATTTTGGATGTTCAATAAAATCTAACTCACTCAGAATATTCATAAAGTAACTCGAGGTAATGTTATTTATGAATGAACAGACAAATTTTGGCTTTGGCTGTAATAGATATGCCAATTTACTGGTGTTACCTATTTTTCAAGCTTATTATAGTTTTGGGATTTAATAAAAATTTTTATAGCATGACTAATAGTTTCTTGATAAGGTTTTATATTATGGAAATGGAGAGAAGAAATTCATCATCTTCATTTCTTTGCTAAAATTGAGTCTATTGGTGAACCTCTTTCATTTGATTGTCAATATGCAACCAATGGCTTGAGTAAAGAAGTGATTAGTGCATACATCTAAATTTATCAGTCACAAGTTTGAACTCTGTGATGCATGTGTGCATTCATGATTAGTGCTGATTAAAAAAAGTTCTTTCAGCATCACCTAACTGCAGGCCTATTTTTGAAGATTTTCTGTGTACTTTTGGTATTCAAGTGTTTAACAAGTCTTATCTAACTTGTAGGACAAATCACTGAAAGTTATAATCACACTTGCGCTATATTTGTTCATATTTAAGATGAACTAGATTTTAGGACAAGCCTTCCAGTGTAAGATATGCCCATTTTTCTTTGGAAGGATGGAAAAAAACGTAATCTATAATAAGTGCAAATATGATGTTTATGAAGTAAATTGACCTCAGTTTTGAAGTACCTAATTGAAATGAAGAATTAATCAACACAATTTCTTTTTCTTGGCTTAAATGCATTAGGTATCTCATTTTCTTCTCTCTGAATAAAAGATATTTTTTATTTTCTCCCAATACAGCATGCATTATGATACTTTTTGCTGCTTTCCTGAAGTATTTTATGTAATAAATTTTCCCTCCACTCATAAATAAAAATTATGTAAGCCAACATGTTGGGAATGTATAAACTAGGTATACCATTTTCATTAGTCAATATTTGGTTTTGTTTTTTGAAAATTTTGATAAGAGACAATCTCTGTCAGTAGTAATTGAAATATCATGAAATAGGGTTGCAATATTGTATTTTTGTGGCATCCCACATCTTTTGTTGCTCAACCATATATTAAATTTAATTATTTCAGGCTCCAAAGCTGAATTCAGTGGTAGGAATCTTGGGTCATCTTGCTGGCAGTCATTTCATGGACATAAGGAAAGCATTGCTAGACCTTTTTAAGGTGAGTAAATTAACTCAAGCTTTCCATCAGTTAGTTTTAAAAGCTGCAACAAAAAAATTTTTATAACAAGTTGAATGTATGTTATCCCAGGAACTCAGAAGAGGAGCTTGATAAGTTATCATTTGTATGCTCATGCAGATTGTTATTTTGCTGGATTATCTTAAAAAAAATGCTTCTTACATATATTTTCTATATTTTGCTCTGGGTTGCAAAATATTTTCTCTAGACTTTCCTTAATAATTAATAATTTGTATAATGGAAACAGGAAGCTAATCCCAATTACATCCATTTTAATAAATACTATATAAAATAACAAAGGACGAACACACACAACCATTTCCTAACCTGAAAAATCCGACTGGGATTCAAACTTGGAACCTTGGGATTGGAGTGCTTGCTAACCACTCCACCACCGCAGCTGGCTTAATACATCTCTGCTTAGAATTTTTACATTATCTTCTCAGCATCTTCATACTTAAGGTATTTTGCTTAATTGTGGTCACTTTTAATCATTGTAGTTTATTATTTTTTGAAGTGGAGTCTTGAGGAAGAGGAAAATGAACCAATGGCCATTGGAAATAACTTTCTTGCTGAAGAGGGTACTGCTCGCCGAATTGCCACAGTACCTTTTCTTCTTCATTTAGCATCCCTCTCACCTATGTTACTTCGTGCTCTGACCACAGATGTCCTTCAAACTTGTAAGTAATTTTTTTAATTAAAAATTTATGTAGAATTATGTTTAATTCAATCTTATTCAATTCATGAGTCATTCTTAAACTTGATTGGATTAGAAATCAAAACTTCATGATTGTAAGCTGAGAAATTTAATGTTTATATTCAATAAAAAGATTCCTTCATTAGTTTTAATATTAATTAATTAATTAATAATAATTCAGCTTAATTATAGAGTTGCCTCTGAAAACTAAAAAAATTGTAGTATTACTGCCTTCTTTCATTGTGATTCTTATTTATTAACAATGAACATAAAGAACTAAATATTCCAGTTTCAGAAAATATTTTTATTAAGAATTGACAACTAGTTTCAGCACA
>KZ308322.1:2064019-2077831 GCA_000376725.2 Ladona fulva
TCAATACATTTAGTCCAGCAATATTCTAACTTTTTCAAGCTATCCAAAAAATACGTTTTGTCAAACTCTGCAAAATTGGCCTCTGTTGTGGTGATGACTTCCTTGTTTGACGTAAATTGCTTTCCCCCAAGTCATTTTTTCATGTTTGCAAACAAAAAAATTGCATGGGGCCAAATTCCGAGAATAGGGTGGATGTGGTAGCAATTCGTACCGTAATTTGACCAGTTTTGCTGTGGCAATTGCAGATGAGTGAGCTGGTACATTGTCATGATGGAAGAGAACATTTTTCTTATCCAAATGGGGCAGTTTTTTCCTCAATTCAACTTCAAATTGGTTCAATAAATCAGCATATTACTGCCCCGTGATTGGCCTTCCCTTCTCCAAATAGTTGATGAAGATGATGCCTCACGAATCCCAAAAAATGGTGGCCATAACTTTTCCGGTTGATGGAACCGTTTTTGCCTTCTTTGTAGCAGGTTCTCTGGGGGAAATCTACTGTTTTGACTGTTTTTCATTTCTGGTGTGTAGTAATGTATCCATGTCTCATCAACAGTCACGAAACACCGTAGAAGCTCTTTCGGATTGCGCTTAAACATGTCCAAACAGTGCTCCGAAGTTGTCATGCAATTCCATTTTTGCTCTACTGTGAGCAAAAGCGGCACCCATCTAGCTTTCTCATGCCAAATTTTTCCTGTAGGATACTTTGTATGCTTTCAATTGAGATGTTTACCGTTTATTTAAGATGATGCAATCTCTCTGATCTTCACACGGCGATCTGCTAGCACAATATTGTGGACTTCGTTAACCATATCCTCCATAGTAACCTCAATCGGATGGCCTGGGCGCTCTTCATCAAAAACACATGTTCAGCCATGCTTGAATTCATTTAAACAATATCTGATGGTAGTCATCGAAGGTGCATGGTCCTTATAAACAGCATGCAACTTCACCTTGATTTCATCACACAACTTCCCATCCAAAAAAAGAAATCAAATCACTGATCAATATTGCTCATTCTCCATGGTGGCAAACATACACGAACTTGACTACTTTCAACAGCTATCAAAACAAAACTACTCGATTAATCTGTCTAAAATTTGACAGTCATATATCTAAAGATGGTGTTAATTTTTGGCTTACTCTTTTGTTGTTAGTGGTGCCATCAGTCACTAAACACGGGTACTTATCATACAGCCCTCGTATGACTGAAAGAGTAAGGGTATATGACTGTATATGTAAAAGAGTATGTGACTGAAAATTTGCATTAGTATATATGTTGACAGTTTCTTTCCCAGGACTGCTTCCAAAGAAAAATGAATGTGCAACCCACTTAGCTATCTTAGAGTCCATCTTGATGAACTTTTTTCTTGTCTCAATGCTTATATGGTTATTGGCTAATAAGTTCTTGTTTTGAAATGCTTTTTTTGCCAAGGCCATTTTTTTCTTAATCTTGGTTTCAAAAGTGTTATAATTTAAAGAATTACTCCCTAGATAGCAATAATTTTCAACCTGGTCCAAGGCAAGTCCAATTTTTGTTGATGTTTGAAAAAGTAGTCTCCAGTTCTTTTTGTCAAGGACTTTTTCTGAGTCTATAAAGGCCACATGTCTTACTGTTCATCTCAATCCTTCTCTCTGAAATCAGTCATAATGTTAATATCACTTCTCTGGTTTCTTTTCCTGTTCAAAATCGGTATTGATCATTTCTTGAGTGTCATTCAATTTTTCCTTTTAATATATTTTTCATCGTTTTAGGTAGAATATTTTTATGTGTGTGACAGAATGGACATTGTTCTATAAATAGAGCATTTGTTTCATTGCCGTTCTTGGTGATCATAAGTTTTCTGCTGTTTTTTGAATATCAAGTATTTTTCTATTTCATAACATTAATCAGTCACTCTGAACAACCACTCTCTTGTCTTTTTTACCAAATGTTTCAATATTTCTCCTGGTATATTGCCTGGGCCTGTTGTTTTGCTGAGTTTAAAATGTTTCAAAGCAAGATTATTTTAATCTAGGGGTGTTGGAGAACCTAGCCTTCATTTGTTCATTTCTCTTTCTCGATGTACTCACAACAGTCCCCTATGTACTCACAACTCAACAACGGGTTAATGGAAGAGAACTTTGCCCACCTCACTGCAAGTGAAGGCCATGAAATTTGAAAATCATATTCTTGTTTTTGGCCAATTCTGAATTAGAGCTATAATTTAGAGGTTTGAGATAATAGACCCATCATTAGATTTCTTTGTTTGAAGAATTGAAGATTATTCTCTCTATAAAAATATATCTCTTATGCCATAAGAGCTAATGTTCTCTGTGTTACATGATTTTTACAGTGACACCAAGTATGCTTCCTCGTTTGGCCAAACTTTCTCCTGCATGGTGCCATTTCTTTGGAGGGCGGCAAGCATTACAAGATTTAGTGGTTCATTTAGCGTTAGGATGTGAAAGGGGAGGAACTCAGATTTTGAAATTGCTCATTGATGCAGCTACTGCTCCTCCTGGACACACTTCCCCGCAAGTGAGGGAAAATTGTGCTGAAATTCTAGGTATGAATCTTCTAACTCTGGTGTATTTATAGTAGCATCTACATAAGAAAATATTTTTTGTGTTAGTGTTAAATTAAGGTAAGGTTTTCTTGGGGTAATTTCTTCTGATTATTCAATATTAACATTTATCTTATTCAATATTGAAATTTAGAGTTGCCTATATAATTTGTTTCTTAGAATAGACTTTCTGTGTCTCATTTAAAAGTAATAACGTTTTTTTCAAAAAGTGCCAGATTTGATTGAATATATTGGGTCCACTTTTTATTTCATTGACTAGTTGAAATGTATGTATCAATAAGTCCATGTTGTCTTTTAATTACCATTTTCCTTTATTGGTTTAAATACCACATTGAATAGTCTCATGCTACATGAAGGGATTACTTGAAAAATTCTTGCCTTAATTAAATTATTAAAATAGCCATGATTGTTTCTCTCATCTGGGACCTGAGAGAGGAGTTCTGGAATCTGGAATTATTTTACTGTTGGTTCCTTTTCCTCAACATTAACCAAGTAAAATTTTTAGTGCAGGCCCTGGATATTTGGACCAGCTGCCCCTCCTCTCCCAGGCATGGTCTCATCCTCAGAGCTTTTACGGCTAACAGAAAGTTTAACTGTATTGTGTAGATTCTATGTTGCTGTCTGTTACATTAAGTTTCTTGCATTGTGTTGCAAAAATTGTCATTCACATACAAGTAGCAAAAAGGTAAGCCATATTAAACCAATCTCTCTGAAATATTGATGTTTTATTGCCTGTATTTTCAGAACTACTATTGCAGGAAATTGACTTAATGGTCAGATCTGGAGCTTCTGCTGCCCTCTGCCCTTCTCCTGGTTCTCTGGGAGCATCAGGCCATGGTGGAGGAATGGGTCCTCTTGGATCAGGAAATGAGCGATGGATCCCAATATTATCATCCGTTCGCTGTGAAGCAAAAGCTCTTCAACCATTGCTTCTTGCTGATGGAGAGGGGGATGGAAAACAAGGCAGTGAGCTTATATCCAGAACAGCTGTGCATTTGATTTCTTTACTGGCATCGGCTAATTCTGGACCATCAATAGCTGCTGATGCAGCTGCATTCTTGCTTCAAAAGGCCTCTAACAGTGCTCAGTTATCCACTTTCCTTCGCCTGTTACAACATACTCAGGTTAAACTGTTTTTCTTCTTTCTGCTCATACTTCACCATTTTGTTTTCTTAATTATTAAAAATGGATATAAAGGACATTCCAGACTGTCTTTATCCTCTTTCCTCCCTTTTGGCTTAGAATCTTTACATCTTTACATTACATGAGTTTGAGAAATTTACTACAGTTGTTTTTAGTCTTGGGTGTATTTAGTTTTCTTTAAATAGCATTGCTCCATGTTTTAACATAATGATAAAATTCTCTTCTTTTGGAAATCAGTCTCATTACTTTATGATTTCATTGGTTACAGAACATCAGGCCATAGTTCTTGGCAAAATTTAATGATAATTCTTCTAATTTAATCTGTTTTTTATCTTGCTCTGTCAAACAAATTTATAATAATAGTCTATCACGGAATTCATTTTAGGCTTGCCATCCAACTCTAGCTACAGATGCTGTGCGTCGAGTTTTAGATTCTCTTCCTGGTGATGGAATGGGTGAAGATGGATTTTCAGGACAAGAAGAGCTTCCTTTGAGATTTTGGCTTAACCTCAACATTCTTCTTAAGCATGAAGCTGCTAGTGTTCAGAAACAATCCCGTCGAAATCCTAATGTCAAACACCATCATCAACCTATCCTCGATTCTGTTAGATCAGTATTATCAGATATAACTGTCACTTTGTGCACATCAAGGAATTCTGCAATAAGATATGCAGCAGCCCTTGTGTTAGAGCGTGCTTTGCCTCAACGAAGAGAAATTACAGCCATGAATAAGTTTTCATCTCCAGAGTTGGCTCTTAAGCTTGCTCGGGCAGCAGTTGTACATTTTTTTCTTTCTGCAGCAGAGCAAGAATATGAAGAGGAGCAAAGTGTTTTTGAAGGTAAACTTGGTCAATAAAACAACGATTATAATATCAGAGACAGTAATGAATCAGTCCAATCAAGTTGTGTAAATAAACATGTATGAGATAAGCTATAATCAGTCACAAATTGATATGATCTAATTTGGTAGATATGACCAAAACTTGTTTGTCTGTAATGAGAATGACAGGAATCTTTTAAACTCAGATTTTGTTCCCTATGATCTCAAAATGTTTTATGTGAATTTCTAAATTATTAATTCAATACATATTGATATTTTCCAATAAAAATGTGATGGTAAATATTGAATTTAAATACATGAGTATTTACAAGTAAGTTCTTCTCTTAAGCCATTGAAAGATGTAAATTTACAATATACAGGACCCAAGGACATAGCCAGAAGTTCCTTAAGGGGAGGGTAAATATCCTTTTAAACTGAAAATTGCACGCTTTCTTTGTTTGTAAATTTCTTGCCTCTTATTCCTTGTCCTTGTAGCTTGAAGGGTTGTATATAAAACAATAAATGTTTACTTCTTCAGAGTTTTATTTTCTAGGGCCATTCATAGGAAACATGTTTGTTGTATCATATATATTATTAGCAGTCTTATTTTCAGAGGATAATATGGCCAGACTAGAAAGCCTATTGTTTCATCAATGGTCATTCATTTTTCATTTTTTTTTTTCAGTTTACCAAATGAATACTCTCCAGTCTAAATCAATGTGGCAAATGTTAGTTCAATGTTATTTGTTATGTTCATTGGTAAAATTAAATTCAATGTTTAAGTTATTATTAATTTAATACTCATTTAGATAAATAACATGTAAAAGATCCATCCAATTATCTTACATGGTAGATTTAGAAATCTTTTTGGTTAAATATTAAAAAGAACAAATTTTTGGGCAAGATTCAATTTCCTTATTTTATAGTTTTGATTTTGTGTCCCCCTGCAAGCTTGTACCTTGGGCACTTGCCCTGGTTATCCTGCCTTCACTGAAGCTCTTGCTATGTTTAATGCTACTAAGAAACTTTTTATTTTACCAGAAGCTGCAGCTGCTGGTGTTACCGTGAATGGTACTGCTGGCTGCAGAGTGGCATGCAGAATTCTGTCTAGGTTGGTTCCTATTTCCTCTGCTGCTAGAGCATTGGCTGTTAGGGATTTGCTTGAAGGAAGTCTAATTCATCCAGAAACTGCATCTTTGTTTGGAGCCAAGCCTCCAAATGAAGGAAATTCAACTTCCAGTCAGTCTCAAGCAAAAATTGTAAGTTTATTGAATATTGCCTTTTAACATAGATAAGCTTAGCTAAATTAAGATAATATTAACTAAAGCTCAATTTCAAACCTTTAGTGTGAAAGTTGGTAAAAGATGATATGATTATGACAGATTCATTAACAATTTCACATCACTAATATTGGATGACAGCCTGTTTTCTTATTTTACATTAAAAATTTACCTAATGGTTTCTTTACAGAGGACTCCACTATCTAGAGCTGTCCTTCTGTGGGAAAATGGACGTCCTAGGACTGCATTACCAAGGAGGCATTCTTCAGTGTTTGTTGTTGGAGATGGGGATTTTAGACCAGGAAAGTACATTCCAAAGCCTCCAAGCCCTGAAGTGGTCGCTATGAACACCCAAATGTTAATTGAGGCTGTTAAGTGCTGTTGCACTGTACCTTCTAATGTTTCAAAAGAAGGAGAAAATGATATGTCATCTAACCAGCTGTCCTGTGTTTCAAAAAGTAATACTACTGCATCTGTTTCTCTGGATGCAGTTTCCATGGTATCTCTCCTCCTTGTAGAATTGATATCTCCTGATGTCATGTACAATGGACTTCCATGGCCAGAAGAGGAATTTTGTAAAGTAAGTAGTTTTCAACACTTACATATTTACTGTGTTGTTATCATTGCCTTTTGATTTAATGATAAAAACGTTAAATTTCTTTTGATTCTATAATAATGTTTTGTTTTTCATAAATTTAATCTGACTTGGACATAATGAGTTTTGTTTTATATAACATTGTTTACTTTTGTTACAGGTAACAATCGAACGTGATTTGCAAATCAGGAGAACATTTGAGCGTCTTCCTGTGATATGGTCTTTGCTGACTCTTGCTGCCACTCACAGACCTGCATTGTGCTACTGTTCTGTTCTTCTGAGAGCAGTGATGGCTACTTTGTTAGCCCAGTGGAATTCACATTCAACAGCCATTTCAACTGCCATCTCCAACTCAACTGCCAAGCCACCCCCTCCTCCTCATCTTCTTGCTATCACTCAGCGCCTAATTGACTTAATGGCATTAGGGCAACTTCTTCCCTCTCCATTATCTGCTATCAGAGATGTTATACCCAAAATTGCACCACATGAGGTAAGTTCTTCCTTAGATTCATGTGCAGTATTATCATCTAAGAATGGGTAAAGGAAAATCTTCAGTTTGAACTAATAGCTCGATTTTGAAGATCTCCTTGGCGTTAACTAAGTTTTTGAGGGAAACTAATCTTTAATAACTTGTACTGAAGTATAGTAAGAGTTGCAGAAGAATCTCATACTTTCCTGATGAAGGTCACTCTGGATTACAACTGGTTCAGTGCAATGGTAAACTAATGTTTTGGCCACAACTCTTTCTGATCTGACATATTGCCCATATTTGAAATACTGAAAATTCCTAAAGTAAGGGTTTATCCTATAATGAAATTTCTATTTTATAGCTACCTACCACAGGCTAGTTTAAATTACCATATTTTCAGGTAAATAACACGCACCTACTAGATAACACGCATTTTAAAAATCTCTTCACTATGATAATGTATAGATGACGCACATTTCAAAAATTTCTTCTGTGATAAATGCATTGATAACGCGCATTTCAAAATTGTTATTATGTTGACAATGGTTTTTCACTACTGTAATATTTATGATAATTACTCTTGTATTTTGAATGGAATTATTTGATTACGTTAAAATTTACAATATGTTGGTTTAAATAAAATTGCCCTAGTACATATGTACTCCATGACTTCCGCGATATATGGCGTGTGTTGTTTAGTCATTTGTTTCCGAGTACAATATTCAAAATATTCAATGAAACGAGATTTTTCGTCGTATATCACGCACGTATATTATTTTTATCATTTTTGTATACTTTTTGTATAGGTAACGCGCGGGTTATCTACCAGAAAATACGGTATTTATTACCGGCGAAATCAGGGACATAGCCAGGATATGTCCATGGGATTAGGTTTAGAGCCATGGAGAAAACACTGAATTGTCTACAATTCATGGGCAGGAATACTTCCGCCCTAAGTCTAANCTATTCCAAAGGAAAAACATTCCTGTCAGATTTCTTTCATGTCCATTTTTCCTTGGGAATTTTCCTAGGTGCACAACTTTAAATGCAAAGTGTCACCTCTTTCCTTTTTTAGTTATAGTTAATTGTATTCATGGTTTTATTTATGTTTATTGAAATTTATCATTTTGAAAATGTTGGCACTATATATGTAAACCAATTGATTTGTTTATGTCGATTCATATATATATTGTATTATCATATTCTTAAAATTTTAACTATAAATTTTGAAACGATTCTGGATATAATTGCGTAACCTCATCTAACCCCTCCCACACACTAAAAGATGTTTTTTTTGATTGATGGATGATTTCATGCAATTATCTGTGCTAACATGTTTCTATAAACTAGTATTGGATAAAGGAATAAAATCAAAAATCTTTTTCTCTTCTTCCATTGTGGACCCTAAATTAGATTTTGGTATTTACCACCTGCAAGCCTTGTCCCCTGAGGTTTTAGTAATTATTTGGTGTTTTTTTTCATGCTATCATAAAAGAGTTAAAGTTGAGTAGAAGTTTGAAAAAGATCAATGGCATTAGGTCTTATTGCATAGAATCCCATTACAAAATGGAGATTAATTTTCACACAAAATTATGCTTCAAAATAAAAAGGATGACAAAATGAATTGAAACTGGCTAAGTAGTGTTCATATTTAGTAGTGTACTTTTTTTCAGTGTGGATTTGTTTGTGAAAGTTAAAATATTACTTTGTTTTTTCATTACCATTTCTAAATATTACTGATAACATACATAATTAAACCTGGGAGATTTTCATGAAAAATGTCTGTTATAATGACTATCTTTGTATATTTACCAATAATCTTATGAATTCTTTTAACGTTATGATGTATTTATATCTGTGAACTATTTTTCTTGTTGTGCCTTATTTGTTTGCTCTTACATCAGTTTGATACTTATTCATCTGTTTCAGATTGTGGTGCTTCTTCGTGACATTTGGAACTATACTCACGAAAATGTTCCATCTCCAGCCCTGTTCTCTCAAGATGCTAATTCAGGCCTAGTTTGGCGACAAGGTATGGGTCCAGGCGCAGAAGAGGTGGAAGGGGGAGAGATCAGCTGTGCCAGACCTCTATCTAAACATACAGACTCCTTAAGACATATTATGCAGCTTCATATTGAATCTCTTGGATCGTTGTATCCCAGGCTTTTCTCTCTCAATCCAAAACCAGTGCCTTCTTCACCTGCTTCACCTAACCCAGAAGACAGTGGAGATCTTGAGTGAATTGTAAATTTTACAATATTTCACTTAAGTGTTTTCAAAATGTACAAATTTTATTCAATAATTTTCTTGTTGCATAAACCTTACTGTAGATTATCACATCTAATTTAAGAGAGCCAAGTTCAAATGGTGGCATATGGAAAGAGTCTGATTGTCTCTAAGAATGAATGTAAGGAAGTAAGGTCTCTCATGTAAAGCATTCATAAATTTTTTGTATAATTTGTATATATAAAGGCTCATATTGTGGATGGAAATTTTTATTGAATTTTTCCTTTAAGAATTACAATAAATAATTTAATTTCAATGCTTTTTTTATTTTAATTTTCACATTCACTACAAATATATAATTTGAAGTTGGAAGAGTTAACTTCTCTCTTTGTAATAGATCAATAAGGCCAACTGATGGTTGTAATACTCAGATAAAAACTCACCAAAACCATCAAAGGAAACTAACAAAATCCAAGGCTGATAAATAATTTGCTCTCTAAGATAGCATCCTCAAGAGTGTGGACAACAACAGAAGTGTCAATTGTGAATTGATAATTCTGCTGCCTCTCTCTTGGAGAGCAAAATGTGTATTAGCCTTGAATTTTTAAAGTTTTTCTGTGATGGTTTTGGTGTGTTTTATTGTATATTCTCACATTGTGATGATGATTCTAGCTTATCATGACCTTCCTATGCTAAACTCATGTATTTGCTGCGTATAGGGACCATACATATTTTTTAAAGTGAGAAAACTGTTAGACATCTGTAATACTATGATTACTTAAATTTAATGAAATTGAACTCTCTTGAAGCTAAGGTTAATAATTATATACATATTGGAAACTTTTTCTATATTTTATAACCTTTGTGCAGCATATATATCTTAGTGCAATTTATTTTGTTAAGCAAATGGGTCAAATTATTTTTCATGCATATTTATATTAGGTAATATGCTAGTTATAAATTATTAAAGTACCACTGTCAAAAAATATCCAATCTAACCTATAACTCTTCTTGCGGATATCCATGTGTGGTGTTGAAAAAAAGGGGGTTTGCATATCTCTTATAAGGGCAAATTCCTACAGAAATACCTCTTGATTATTTTATCAGCAGCTTATCAAATTAATGTATGTGGTTCAATCAAATCAGACAAAGTGTTAATGCAATCAAATGGGGATGATAGGTTCTTAAAAACATCACATTTCCAACAAAACTTCATATAAATTTTACTTTATTATATACACCAAACATTAACTTCATGATTAAGATATGCATCTGCACCATCTGGTCTCAAGAATATCAAACAAACATCACACATTGTTTATCAACATACAATCACTGTGACATGATAGAATTCTGGTAAGATTCCTGATTGCTTTAGTCATAAATCATAAATGAGATCCAAATTAAATTATTAGAGTGATTACATGAAGGATGAGTCAATCTACTTGGCAGGAAGTTAAGTAGTGCTTTATGACATGCATGAAGTTGTAAATGTTCGAACATTCATCAAAGACATCACATTTTCTTATATTTTAGCAAGATACAGATTAATATTGGTACTGTTACCAAGAGTTACCATTCTTATGGGCGTTTTGACTATGAAAGTTTTGTTACATACAGTGAATAATTTATGCATTTTTGAACCATAATTATGATTGCTCACATTCAGTGTGGAAGTTGTAAGTAGTAGTGTTTATTAGTAGTAGTACGTTTTACTAGTAGCCAAGTTCATGAGAAAGACTGAAGTGAAATAGAAGACCTCTATATTTCAACGGAGAGCCATAGAGCACACATTAAGTCAGTAAAATCAATTTTACTTCAATAAAAAAGACTTCTAATCTTCAGCCAAAACAAAAGGTACTTTACACACAAACCATCAAGAAAATATTTTCCAAAGCACTCCTCTGAGTAAAAAGTTTCCTCATTCCGAAATGACATGCTAGTCTTCCACTGGACTTACTAAATCAATACACAGGACTCCAGACATCATACTTGAAACACCCTGTTTGAGCATGGAAAACCACAAAAGGAGGTTCAATACCTTGTGCCATATAAAATATTCATAATTCATGAGGCTTTCAATGCCAAGGTAGTGAAGATCTTGCCTTCAAAGATTAGACAAGTTTCTGAACTGGTAAATCTACATTTTTCTAAATAATGCAGCCTAGTATTTGACATTAACTCTCTGTTCGTATAAAATATGGAGATACATCTGGAATTGCAGATGCTTCATTGCAAGTGAATGAAATGGTAAGGGCATAACGAACTCCAGACTTCACTCTTTCCACCTGGTGAAGATTTTCAGAGCCTGAAGTGAAGATTGATATTCGCCCTGCAATATGAAAAGGGTGCTTCAATAATAAATTTGAAAAATTATATTCTTAAAAATTATCTCTACTCCACTCAATTATTCACTTCTATAAATTTATTTATTATCAAAACATACTTACCTAAATAGATCAAAGTAAATCTTAGACTTGACTACAAAATAAATTAAACTATACTTAAAACTGTTAATTCACTTCAAAATAACTAGGTTAGAATTTCAAGCAAAGATTGGGACGATTTTTTAAATCAATTACCTTTTTTAGGTTCGACAGTTCTATTTGTAGGGCTAGGGTAAGTATCCACAAAAGTAAAGCGGCCTCCAGTGAAATCTCCAGTAAAATCATTTAAGTACACAAGGCCAGTGTAGTGGAATGATTCATAAGATTCCTGTAATACAAAAGTAATTAAAATTAAGAATGAATTTATTAATTGGAATTCATTTTAAATAACATTTTATCTGTAAAGGTATGAATCATTATTCTTTAGCCAAACTACTAAAATTGATACAAAAATATATAGATATTTAAAACACCATTAAACCAAGCTGTTAAACTGAACACAAAATAACATGCACACTATTCAGCGGCTGTATCACAAGGGAATCTCTATATCCAAGTATCTCTTGAAACAAAATATTTACTGCACTTAAAAAAAATTGGTATCAATAAATGTAAACATTTGAATAGTATACACTATTAGAATTAACTTTGTTGATAATTTGCATTATAATAAAATCACCAACCAAACACTCATTTCAATTATTCTAAGTCATAATAATGGTAATTGCAAGATTTTGCAGGCTCTTGAAAGATGTATAATTACTAAGATGCAATAGCTAAGGATCCAATACCTCAGTAGTTTAAATAAGTGGGTGAGATAAATATACGAGAATAGCAAGGTGGAAATACCTTGTCTACATGAGGAAGCCAATACTTATCATGAGTCGCTTGAGGTTTTTCTGAAGTCAAGCGAGAAAAAAATGTTGGATGTGTAAGAAAAGGTGATCCACCAGCATCTGCACCCAACCCAAAGTGTAATCTAATTGCCTCACGCATTCTGTTCTTTAAATCCCTGTAAAAGAGACAAAATGTTATACATTATGAAGTACATGATATTTCACAGGGAAAAGGTAATTTTAGTAATATTAATATTTAAATGGCCTTATCCAATAAAAACAACTAACACTGCAATGATATTATATAATTAAGAATTTAACTCAGGTGTTACACTAAGATTTACTGATTACTTAGTGATGCCACGCAGTTAATAGGCATTAAAAGAGAAAGCCAACAATATAAAATTGCCTTTGTTATCCATAAGTTATCTATGAACTCTAATAGTAGTATTGTTTCAAGTGCTTTGATGACTACGGTCATTTTGCACAAATGAGCCACCACCAGGAACATGTAGTCTACTTAGCTATACAGGGACTACATACAGGGGCAGGGTAATTCGGTAGGTTAGGTAGGTTTTATAAGGTGGCTCGGCAGCTGAGGTCATTTTGCCAGGGTAATTCGATTGGGGATTCTTGAAGAACCATAAATAAATCTCCAATTCCAAAGTTTCATACTTCAGAGTTATACAACATGCACAAAAGAAGAATAACTGCCGATGTGACAATGTTAAAGAGAAAACCAAACAAAAAAGCTTAAAAGATAGGCCTTTGTGATCAAATGATTGTGATATGAAAAATGCTGTGTAGTACACAGAATGAAGATAAATCATGAAACAATTATAAAATCTGTATGAAATAAAAGGTATAATAACAACACAAAGGAATTAAAAAGTTTAAAACTAGAACTTGTACAGGTCAACTTGCAAAATAGTTTTGCTTATGTTCTTATGTTTAAAGATATAAAACCCAGCAACACCCTAAAGGTAAAGAGGGAAAAATCAGCAAGAAATTTAGTTCCTATATATATTTTAGGCCAGTGTCTGGGAAGGGAAAGTGGAGCCCACCAAGTAATCATTGCCTTAATACAATGAGTCAAATCAACAACTTGATATTTCATGCATTTTTCTTTCAGCCAATATTATATGATTAAAAAGTGTCATGATTTTCCATAACAGGTAATGAAAACGTTGAAAATTAAGTCCAATCAAATAAGCAGCATGAAACTATACTGCAAAATGCTACCCCAGAGCGGCAGTTATAAATGGAAAGGTAAATAAAAGAAATTTTGACAGTTGAATGAATATAAAACCCTTCCGGAATATTTCCTTAAAAGTTGTTCTTAATTTTTTAAACTTATATGAATAGAGGTTTTCCTTGCAATAATGTATTTCTCAATCCACGCAACATTTTTCTCTCAATTTTTTTAAATTAATTCTGATAGGCATCAAACAAAATCCTCAAAAATTAAAAATTTAATAAATATTTTAAAATT
>KZ308322.1:2077964-2185960 GCA_000376725.2 Ladona fulva
TCTTATAGGCCATATTTATGTTAGTAAAAGTAAACAAAGCAAGAAAATGTGTTCATCAAATTTCAAAGTAGATTTTTGAAAAAAATTAAATCATATCAGCAGCATTTAAGTATATGAATAATTCAAGATTTGATAGTGTATTTGTACATATCCAATAAGTGGGATCCCTTCTCTGTTTCCGGCTGTTCCTTGTTAGTAACCAAGATTTCAAAAACACTCAAGATTGTAATTTAATATTAATTTAAAGGTATAGCAAGAAAAATGAGAGCTAGATACTGATACATAAGAAGAGTTAATTGAGCAATATTGATATTTTTATGAGAGCCTTTCCACCTAGAAAAAAGTCTTAACAACACATGCAATCAAACACAAAAGAGAACTTACTTATAAACCAAACTAAGCACAGAAGGGGGGCATGCAATATAAATTTCTTCACTTGTGGCAGAGGACCAGACCAAAGCAAATTATAAACTTATCAGAATGAACCTTAACTAAAATGCCTGACTGTTGTTTAGCTCCTAATGCCATGATAGATCTCAGCTACACAGATTTTCAGAATGAACAGGATGTCAATCAGGCTTTAAAAAAAGAAAATAACAGCAAATATAAATTACAAGAAAAAATAAACTGCCACATAAACTATGAAAATAAAATTTTAAACATGAACCATTCTATTTAAACAAAACATTTTTTGAGTAAACTTACTTCAAAACACCAATGATTTTTCATTAACAAAGGCTTGCATAAATGATTTCTCATTTCCAAATTAATGTTATCATCTTTAAATTACGTAAGAAAACACTTATCCTTTTTTTTCTGTTCAAGGTTAAAAATGATTCAGTATACTTGGGGTTACAGATTGAGGGAAGAAATGTGCTTGGTACATAAGTAGAATGTAGAATCTTTGTCTGTCATTAGAACAAGATACTGAGAGGAGTAGCAAAATTTTAACTTACATTTGGGCAAACTTTATACATTGAAGGAAAGAAAAGAATATAAGCTTTGCACAAAATTGTATGCATCCAGGAAAATCCAGAAGATTAACAGAAGGGAAGGAAAAGTAAGGGAAGGGAAGTAAGTAAGGAAAAGTAAGTGGGTTCTCATTAACCCACATGAACATACTTTTCATTGGGAATACATTGGAACTCTGAGTTGACACATTGGCATGCTAAGTGCTCAGCCTCAAGGGCTGATAATATTTTAGAAGATGCATTTTGGAATCAATGTTCTTTCTCTAATTAGGTTAAATTTTTTAAGGTAAGCTAAACTGACAGATTTATACACATTTGAGCTAGATTTATTTTTCAAAGCAATGATCATCAAGTATTACCAAGCTATAGTAGTGCCTGAAAATGCAGAATAAAATATGAATGAAAAGTAAAGATAAATATTGAAAAGTAAAGGTTTGCTATGGGAAATGGTAGAGGGTCCAAGGACCTATGGGTGTTCTATGAGTAGCAAGCCTATGACTTGAGAATTATGCCATAAGAAATTTCACTCGATTCTTTCTACAATGTAATAAAATTCAATTCCATTTGACTTAACATTTTAGATAAGAGCTATAAACACATGTTTTACAAAGATCTCAATATAAAAAGTGTGCGTATAAAAACAAATACTGGCATAAATACATTCATATAAATCCATTTTCAAGATCATAATGATACACATATTTGAAGAGAGAGAAAAAGCAAAAAGCAATATCAAACTATGCCTAGAGCAGATGCGCCAAGGTTGATAACAAAACTGAAATGGTTACCTTGGTGTCAAACATCCAAAGAAACTCAAGAGACATACTTTGTGAATTTAATACCTGAAAACTTTGATTCCATAGTTTCCAAATAGCTCCTTTGCACCTGGAAGCCTGCGAGCATCAATAAATTCTCCAGGTTTTCTCTTACTTGTGAGTGCACCAGAGTAAAGGTCTAGAATAGTAGCGGCTCCCAAGGAACCTGCCTTGTTAAGTCTTGTATCAAGAGCAAATCCTTTCTTAGCAATACCTAGTAAAGTATTACTCTCATACTTGGACAGCATAGAGTCGGACACAAAACGCCCACAGCGTTTTGGAATGCAACCTATAGAAGTGAATATAGTTCAATATAGGTTTATCTCAATCCCTAAACCTAAATTACTACATAACTACCATGGTGTAACAAAAAAGACATTCCGAAGATTAAATAAAAACGAAAATAAGAGTAAAATTTCAACTGACTGTAGTTTCTATGATCTACATTCAAACTTTGAAACGACATTCACCATGATTATACAATTTCAGTTCCTGCTTGTAATCCTCTGAACATGAAACTTCTTGAGATCTATGATGGATTGTCTCAGAGACAAGAGCAAATGGTTTATCTCGACCCATTTGATCTTTTGTGGAGGAAAAATATACGACGGCTAGAGCTCCAAGAACTAATACTGCCCTGCTCCATATCCTATGTGATGATAGGTTGGGCAGCGGTCCACCGAATGGTTCCTTAAATGTAAATAAGAAAACTAATAATATCTTCCCAATAAGGTTTAGGTACAACTGATATCCTTATTATTTAAATTACCTGTTTTGCTACGCTTTTTTAAGATTCAAGATTTTACTTACTGTTCGAATAAATTCCTTACTCGAAATTATATTGTTTTTGAGGAGATAATCGACAAAGTCCCTGGCAGCATCTTCTAAGGCATCTTTCTTCTTCGTTGAGATGCCAGTGCCAATATAGTCGTAACCACCGATCCTTATTTTACAAAAGTATTTTGGGTTGCCAGTTGGACCTAGACGAGGATGGACCAGATTACAGAAGAATATTAGGAAAAAATCAGAATATCAATTATGGTTGCTGTATATTTACAGCACATACCAGTTGTATGCACTTCAAATTGCGGCTTAAGTCTTTTTTTCCCGCACCACCCAAGTAAAAAGTCCTGCATATGCGACATGGCACTAACTAACCTTGGTGAGAGAGATACATCATGTAAAGACACATGATCTGTCAGTACCAATATTAAGAATAACAAACACTTAAATAAAATGCATCGCATAAGAAATCAAAAGGTAAACATTAAACATCAACCGAAATTCTAAAAGCCACTCATCCAGTTTTAAAGTAATAGGCAAATAAACATAAGTACAGGCTGCAATACTCACAATACTAATACAGATTGTAGAATTATCCAGATTTTCGAGTAAGTATGTTTTTTCCTTTGACAATTCCAATTTCTATTCAAAACATGACGGAACAGAGGATATCAGGTGTTCGTTTCCTTGATAGAATATTATTAAATGATAATGCAATAAAATCAAAAGAAGTTAAAGCAGTAAATTAAAAACAAATATATTTATATAGCGTTGAATTTCATTTGACATATATATGCGCACAAATCCTAACAAACAATATTTAAACAATCGATTTTAAACTTCTATTGGATCGAAAGTAACATTGACTCGGCGGTTATTCAACATGTCGTCTCTCTAGAACTAGACTATATTTTATCATTGGGATTCAAATTTATGCTCTCTTTTACATTTTTCATACGAAACTTATTATTGATATTTCAGTAGAACTTCGGTCTCAGAATCTTGGGCGTTTTTTTTGGAATGGAAAGTAGAAGTAATTGTTCGTTACATGACGTAGACCTATTCTGGTCAAGATTTGCGGCACAAATTGACAAAATAAGAAAAATGTAACATAGAGTCCCTGATGAGACTTCTATGCACTATGATATTAGAGAAAAAAATATTTTTATGCCCAACAATTCTCGGGAAAGTTGATTTACAATCAACGAAAGCATTTAGAAGAAGAATTGAAAATGGATAATCATCATTGATAAAGCATGTGTACTCACAAATCTTTGTAGATATAACCTTAAAGAATTTATTTTACTCCTGTAATGGGATGTACATCGTTTTTATTCATATTACTATGCATTACAGTCCGCATACTACAACTTCTGTATAACCAATGAAATGCAGAAGTCCAAGGGACCAAGTAAATTTTCTGGCTTACGCAGGTATTCCACCTTAGGTAGGTAAACCAATTTTATCTATCCATTAAGATTTGTTGTTTCAAGAAATTGATAACGCAAAAATAAATATAGATAATGAAATGCATATGGTAAATTTATTGGAATGCAATCAAATTTTGATTTGGGATGAGGAATGACTAGTATCATAATTATCTACTCAAAACATGAATAAAATTCCTCTCACGTTCTACTCTGCAGCATTTCAAGAACCACTGTAATCTGTATAAAGGAAACAATTCTCAATAGATTCACTTAATTTTTCCTACAATTTTGACACAGCAATATACATGTTAGTAATTTCTGTAATTTAGTCAGTCTTAAGGACCAGATATATACAATGAAATTGTTTGCTTATTTTCTAATATTACATAATATATCATGTGATGGAACCAATGCAATTATTCACAAGCAACAGTGTTCTAAATAATTTTATTTAAAAATTTATTTCAAATACAAATATATGTACAAAAGTAATTCAATATGCCTCTCCAATAGTTTTACTTGAAGAAATATGAATCATAACAAACTTAAAAGACAATAGTATGACTTTCTGACATGCTCCTTTCAGATATTAAGAAATGGTAATATATGTTTTTTCCTCTTCATTTAAGTCAATAATGATGCATTCAAATCTGAAGAAGCAATTTCATCGAGTTTTTTTATCAATAAGCTCCTGGGTGAAAAAATTCATCTAAGTAGATCATATTAAAGTGATTGTATTTTGTCCAAAACAAAAACTAATTCTTTATCACAGAAAATTGAGTTAACAAGTTTATTTAGTTCTGGATATGTCAATCCTTTTGCCAGTTTTCCTTTTCCTTTTTTCCATCCATAAATTATAGTTGCACTATTTGCTTCCATTACAATATTTACAGCTTTAAGTTTTTCCATGAATATGACATTTGATGACTCTTCCTGTAGGGTATAATTCCATAATTTAGAAAAGAATTACTAGAAGAATTATTAGTAAAAAACAAACAGTTACCCACCTTAAAATCTCCTTCTAATTTTATAATTATGCACTGACATAACATTCTAATAGATGTTGCTAACTCTGGAGATATCTTGTCTTTATACATTATTTTCTTTAGGAGTGTCTTCATGATCGAATCTATAACAACCCCTATAAATAATAAACTCATTAGAAAATAAACAGTAAGTGATGACAAAGCTTTGTGTAAATTTATGGTACATAAGTAAACATTGTATTTACACAAATTCCATTCCAATATAGAGTTCAATATTGTAATATCCACTACTAATAAAACATTGGTAAACAACTAATTACAAATTATTTGAATGATAACAGTTTTGAGAGCATTACCCATATTTTTCAAGTAGATGTGGTGTGGGAGGAAATTAAGCCACGCAGATCTCAAAACCTCCAATGAAGTCATGCATTTGTTCACTGCTTTTTCTTGCTCTGCCATATTTTTCATTTCCAATTCTGAAATTAACAAGGAATCCTAAAACAATAGAAATCACTCCAAAAAAGATATTCACTAATTAGAACACGGTTCTGAATTTATCTTCAAGCCTTTACTCAAAATCTAATGATAGAGCAATATCTACAAGTCCTTAGTGCTGTTCAATTTCTACAAGGGCTAATCATGCAAAAACATTCAATTTCTTAACGAAGTTTCATTTGTGTAATTGACTAGTACTGTAAAATATACCAGCAGGAATCAATACTCACCACCTGCATTGATGAGATCAGTAAGCTCAGCTGTTTTGCTTTGAAGATAGGTTTCAAGAACATTTTCTCCTACTTTTCTTATATTGATAGCTTCAGGAGCGTACGTAACCACCAAACCTTTCTTAACTCTAGGGAAAAAGGAGTGGTACCGTGAACTGATGTAAATGATCCATCCACACAAGTGAAAACAGTTATTAAAGACAACTCCTGAAGAGGAAAAAAGATTTGGTTAATAAATTACCTCAGCTTAATACAAGTACATTAAAATGAATGTAAAATCATCAGTTTTTCCATGAAGTTCTTAGCAGTAAAGAAAAAAATTCTACTCTACGAGATTGGTCATAGGATAACCAAATGGATAATGTCTGTGAAAGTTGCTCCAGGTTCAATTCCTGGTTGGGGCATGATTTTTACCCAGCATTTGAAGAAGTTAATAATAATTCATACTTCTACACATGAAATAACAGAGTATTCAGTCAGATCTACAAAAGCCACGAGGGGTGTCAATAAGCTCCATCTGTTTTTTGCCTGTTTGGCAAGGACATAGCAATAGTATGTTGTCTAAATTTTAAATATGACACCTGATTTTTTAAGATAGGGGCAGACATTTAATTTAAAAAATATTATTTCAGGTTGTGAGCCAATATAAAAACGATCCCTTGCATGAAATCCCTAATCAAAGCAATGAAATATTTGGACTACTTAAGCACTCAATCCACTGAGAAATGAAATAAGGAGTCATGATGTGAGCAAGAGAAAGAGTTATGATGTCTGGTTTCAACTCATGGAGGTATGGATGTGAATGAAACATAAAATGATGAAAATTGATTATTATGGAGGTGTGAGCAGTTTGAATATGAGAGGATTAGAAAAATTGGTAGTTTCTTTTTGGACAAGGTCCTAATTTGAAGCAATGTGAACAGTTTTAGGAATATGGGAGAATATATGAAAAGACCTTTCTGATATATAAGAAGTATTTAAGGATAGGAAAGCATTTGGGAATATAGTGAATAAATGAGGCTCCAGACTTGCACCTCCAGAAAGGAAATGTAGTGAAGATTGTGAATGTTTTTTATTGATAAATGCATTAAGACTTTAAAATGTAATACGTTTATATCTACAAAACTGAATTGCTCTAAAAGATGAAGAGCAATGAAATATTTTCAAGCAAATAGGAGGGACAACACAGTTCAGCCGGTTGCACTAATGAGAAAAATTCTGTTAAATACCAAGATTTTCAATATGAAGGGGTATTCAAGACTGAATGATTCTACGGTAAAACATCCAGAGAGCTCATACTTTTAACATTATAAAAATTTCCTTACATCGCAGACAGCATACATTATTATGCAGTTAACTGTTCACTTGCATACCATACATATGAACTTCATGCTTAAGTCCAGCAATTCTTAGTAATGCACTTAAAAGTTCTAGATTGGGACACAACCTATCAATCATAGTCTGCAACAGTAAATTTCTATGCTGGCTAATAGTTCAAAGTTCAAGTTCAAAATTGTATTTTTAAAGAAAACACAACAGAAATTTACAAAGGTAATATTGAAAATTAAAAACTGAAATAACCTGCCAATTTAATGTGACCATAAGATGCAATGTTCTTGCTTTTAAGAGCTATTGTAAACAATATGGCACATTAAGGGCCTAATTTCAACATTCCACCTTAGCTCTAGTTCTGGATAAGGCAGGAGACATTATATATCCTTTAACTTTAAAGAACAATTGATCATGAATATTTACTATTTCTATCATTCACTATCATATTTTACACCTATGCCTTCTGACTGGGTAGTTACTGCTTTTTAACTACAACATAATTGTTAACTTAAGCCAAGAGCTGTGATAAATGGTATAGAGCAGAAGATTTCCACAATTTCTCCAATTTCCACCAAAAGACTCAATTAAGTTAAGGAAATTTTATTAGCTACATAAAAATGATTTTGACTTATTGAAAGATTATATTTTTGTCAAATCTCACCAGAAAATGAAAGTTCGGGAAAAATTTTTAAATTAAGCTCTAAAAATAGGCTGACTTCTGGGGAAGTTTTTCAAATCACTTTGTCGATTATGCATGTGATCATACAAAGATCTTTAACATTAGCAGAATCCTTACCAGCTACATTTGCACTACTCTTTACAGAGTCTTCAATCTCTATCGGCAGAAGAGAGCTATACAGCTCCAAGATATTCCTGACAGTGTAAAACTGTCTGACAGCTTCAAATATGTCCTTCTTAGTAGCATCTTCAAGTAGTGTTTCAATTAGTGCCATCAACCTGTCCGTTGATTTGCTATTGTAAATAAAAAATGGTCATTAATTTTACAGTTCTTGAGGTTAAATTTTCATAACTTAACTATATGCATACCTTATACAAATATTAGAAGGCATTTTCTCCCACTGGTTAAGTAATTCTTCAGAAAAAGGGCCATCCATACTGCAAAGGTCAAGATAATGTTGATACTTGGGAGGGAACTGAAATAAATAAATCAAAATTTAACAGTACTATAGAGATTTTCAGAAGTTTAATTTCAGAGAGAAAAATGTAGGATGTATAGGGAAATTAGAAGTTTTCATCACATTTCTCAATAAAATAATGAACCTAAAAATTTTTAAAGCTTCAGTCAATCAGTACTTATGCAATCTTTACTTATAATAATGAGTCCTTTATTAACTTAACACCATCAGACCTTTGGTCACCACACATTTTTTTCAAAACTTAAATAGGAAAGCATTCCAAGAATTCCCAAATCACTTGTCTCATAGAATGAAAAGGAAGTCTAAGTTATAATTCCCAATTGATCTCTGAATGCCAGAGGGATTAACAATGAAATAAGATACCTTTAAAAGCGGTTTTAACCTTTTCAATCAGGTAAATGTACAAGATAAGGATAATTTCATTATACATTGAACTCCAAAGAATGTTTTTCAATACAATATTTTTCATGCATCCCTAAAGTATCTTAATACCAGTTTTTCAAAGGGAAAACTTGAATCATTATTGTAAAACATAAACACAATTATTTAAGAATTATTTGTGCAAAAATGGAAACTTTCTAAAATGCTTACTAAAACCTAATCAATTTTTTAAGGAAAAATTGCTTGTAATACTGCAAGATTACTTAACTATATCCATAAGCATATATATTATGTATGCTTCTTATTTCATTAGTCCACGGATGTAGGATACTCACAATTTGTTTCACATCAACAGTGTCCAATATTTTCTGGTGCATGATGTTTCTTGCTTCTTCCAACACCTTGCAGCTCTTCAAGTACTCAAATAGCTCAGGAATGGAGTTGTTTTTCAAATCATAATGGATAAACCCTAAAATATTAACATTAATTAGGCATATTAATTAGTTTGTGATTTAAAATGTTATTGATTAAATGATTTTACTTGTACTATAAACATTTAGAATTTTTAGAGCATCAACATTAGGATATGATAACAATATCAACATACAACAAGGGTGGGGAAAATTTTTTGTCAGAAATCTATGTATTCACATATGATTGCATAAGAAAGCATAAGGCCACACTTAAGAGGCATAATGCTTACATTAAACTAGTTTATCATAGAAATTGTACAACTGAAAACTAATTTAATCACTGAGTAAACCCAGGTAAAATATTTTCAAGCTTATTTTCACTTGAAAAAAATATAGGAGGTTGATTATTTTAAAATTATTTGAAAACATGCAATTGCTCTGGAAAACGAGAAAAATGCCACCATATAACATTTCATTTATTGAGGACATTTAAATAATTACTTAAATGAAGAAGCTAAATGTTCAATTTATCCAATTTCCCTGAACCAAAAGGATAGCATTATGAAGCATAAAATCAAAAAGCAGCAATGAAATCCCTTCTTTTGATACATCATTCTGGTGATCCAATTAAACTTTCAAGATTAATTTTGCTGATAATAAAGATGAAGTTATGAAAGCATAGTTTTACTTTCAAGTCATGGTAAATATCAAGACAGTGATAAAGTTTAAAGGTTTCTTAACTGACAATGAATGACCTGAAGTAACTTCAGAATCAATTCAATAAACATAGAGAATTTTAAAGTATATCTACGTAGTCCGAGATACTGTGGAAATATATTTTTCCACACAAAAACTTTTATGGCAGCTAATGAGAATGGTTAATTGAGTTGAAAAATAAGTTCCGTTTTAGATAATATGTTAGCATGCTAATATCGAAGACAAAGCTCGACTTACCAATTTCTGAGAGATATGTTTTGAACTTTTCTGTGGCATCAATATCCTCTGTAAACACGTTTATGTCTTTAAAATTGAAGGATTCCATTCTAAAAGCATACTTGCAAAATTTATGTCGAATAGTGTCTCCAATGAGTTTCAACATTCTTCCTTTTCCCGGAATCTCGGGATTTAAGTAAAAATTAAAGAAGTCAAACACTAGCCTCAAATTATGCAAAACAATGACATTAGTGGGACACGAAGAATTTCGGTCGATGGTAACTTCAAGGGTTGCTATCTCACCTTCCTTCGTTTCTTCTCCCCTTACAACGCACTCATGTCCAACAATTGGCTTCAAAAATTCTTGGAATAATTCTTCACTGAAACTACTAAGATATGACTTTTGCAAATCAACATATTTCAACGCTTCAATCACTTCCACAAATTTCGCAGTCTCTCTCAGACTGACGCTCACTTTTACAATTTGAAGGTTGTTTCCAGAGGAACGTGGGACTTTAGTGAAATAAACTAATTCATTCCACATTCGCGACTGGTGAGACATAACACGTGTACATTGATCAGCCCATGTTTCTCCAAATCCTTTCATTATATCTCCGAACTCTTTAGTTGGAATTGGCTGTTTTAATAAACTGTGACAAATACTCAATAATTCGGCAGCTTGGAAAATAGATGAGTTTTCAAGAAGAGAATGGATCGTATTCAGAGAATTGTCGATTTCAGTCAATGTTTTAAGAATCTCTAAATTATTCTCGATTTCTTTCAGAGTCACTGAAAGATGATCGAGTTGATCTTGAGTCAATACAGGGGTGGGCTTCGCCTGAAATGAAACAAAATATATAAAAAAAGATTAGTACCGAAGATTCACTAGCAAATTTTCGACTGGTTTGTGACCGTGCATTTAACACTGTTCAATAAAATTCCAGCAAAACTAACCGTTTTAAAAACATCATAGATTGTCTGGTACGAGCTTTTAAAGTTTGCAAAGTCGCTAAGATAAGGGTCAGATATGAATGGTGAAGTAACATGCACATATGCACCACGAAGGGCTTCCGTGTATTCATTTTTTAAACATAAAACGTCGTCAAGTAGCACAAAAACATCCGTTTCCAACTCCTGCATCTCAGCCGTTTCTAAAATAAGTGTATGAAGAAGACAAAGAAAGGTTAAGTCAACATCAACTAGAAAGTAAGCCAATGAAAGTAATGATGTACGAGTACAGACAAACCTTTGACGGCCAATGCCTGCGCAACTAATGAAAACATAATCGGGATGTTATTCGAAACTACAGGTGTTCTGATGCTGACAGCAAAACCCGCCAAAAACTTTTATCGTTATTTCTTTGTTTTCAACAGGTTCCCATCAACGATTTGAAATAGAGAAAAGTAATGAAATCGAGTTGTCAATAATATTGTCGCATATCTTCCTCAGTTTTTATTTAGGTATTGACGTATACTGATAGGCATTCGTGTTACTTGGTACTTTTGTAACTAATTTGTATTAATGCTGAGCTGTAAATTGTCAGCAATATACTTAACAATGTTTTCCTAGAACTTAGTTTTGCATTACGATTACTCGTATAAATGCTTTATGATTTCATTGAAGGTTTATCATATCTAGTTTAAAAAAACACACTAAATTCTCACTTTCGCATTAGATTTTAGTAATATATTTAATTAATGTAGGCACAAGAATATAAGCTTCCGAATTACTTCAGTGATGTGAGATTCAACATAGCTTGGTTTTGCCGGAGATATAATTCCATTGAAATAAGAAGAATGGTTTGGAAGCTCTTGTTGATTCTTAAGAATACGTACTCGTAAGTGTTGCGTGATAATTGTTCCAGTATAATATACTTTCTTATTGTAATTTAATAATTTCTTATAACATTATTTACTAATTGTATCACCCCTACCGCATGGATTGGGTTTAGAATGCTCTCTCACGGTAAAGGTTTAATTAATCAATTAAACTCATAAAATATTTAATTTAAGTAGTATCATTCTTTAAATATACTTTCCATTCTAATAATATATAGATTCCATTACCCATATATTTTGATATTTGCTATCTCTATGTAGTACCTACATGTAAGGCAACTGCCTCCATCACCTCTCAAATGGTGGACTGTAGTCAACACGAAAGCATTACATTTGTCTTGTTAAATGAACTGTTCAAAAATATGAATTTAATTTATCAGATGCTTATTAATTTCCTGTCTTAGGATTAGAATAATAGGTCCTGTAATACATCTTGCGGTAAATATTGCGAAGAGGTCTGGTGGACCCCTTCGCAATATTTACCCATCTTGCCACAAGTAGCAAAATGTATTGGCATAACCATTTCCATATTTTAGCCAAAGCATTTTAGTACATCTGTCTTCTGTAAATCATAAGACTAATGATTCAAAACAATCAAGACAGGTGATACTTCTTGAAGCCATAGTTATAATATGGAATCTTCACACATACATGAAAAGTATTAAAGCTATTGGATGCAAGATGAATTATGTTATGCAAGATAAAAGGTATTATTTATATACAAAACAATGAAACCTCTATTTTCAGTAGTGTATTTTTTAAGAAGTGCTTTGACAGTTGAGGTTATTTGAACTCGGCCCCCGCTAGGCTATCCTGGGGCCTTTCTCATTTTTGAAAACCTCAGACTGCAATAGTCAGATGGCATTACTATTGAACAATATTGTAAGCACATGGATTAATTTAGATAGCTTCCCATATTCATCATGATGATGGATTTTTGTAAACAAATTTTGATTTGTAATAATCCATTGGCCCTTTAATAAATAGCTGAGTTTCATGTTTTTATCTTATCAGGAAGTGCGTGAAATTAATTTTCATTAACTGACTCAATGTATTTCTTATGGTGAGATACTGACATCAAATAAATATAAATACATACAATATGGTGATTATTATAGAAGATGGGTGTTTTCTGAGTTTACCAATTCTGTCTTCTCTTCCTGGTAACATGCTGTATTATTCTTTTGATTTCTCATAATCTTAAAATTTTAAGTTACGTCCATTCCATTGTAATGGATTAGATGGAAGAGGACACTTTTTAGTCTAAATGTCATCAAAGTCATAAGTCACTGAAGTAGAAGAAATAAGATTCTAGTATTGTTCACTGAAATTTTATTTTTAAAATAATTTTATTAACCATCTTCCAACATTAACAATGCACAATTTTTATAAACCCACTGTAATATGTAAATTTTTTCAAAATTTCATATAAAAATGCTTCAAGAAACATTTATGCTCAAAGGAATGTGTACATTTTAGTTTCTTACGTTCACCATAGCTCTCATCTGTAAAATAACATACATGCTTTATTACCAAAACACATTTTATGGATAGAAAATAACTTTAGTAAAGCATCAACCAGATCTCCTTTAAACTCATTTTATGTACATACATTCAGTAAGATCAACACACAACATATTGTTATTTTTGTTGATGGTGGTTCAAAGGTTACCTTTTTATGAAAATTAAACGTAGAAAATGTACCTCTAAGTTAATGGATGGAAATGCTACAATCAACTCCCTGCTAATGAAAGAAATTTATTTACTTGTGGCATTATTAATTAGACACGATGAATCAAATAAATGGATTACTAAGAAGTTACAAAATTTAGCTTCTAATTGTAAATTGATATGTTTATGACAGCATTAGCATATTTTTCAAAATGCAATTATAGTTTTATACTTGCTGCAGATTTATGTTGGTTTTCGTCATCTTCACAATGAAGTTTGCTTAGCAAGAAAATTGACAGCATTTCTCTTAGATATTAAATAGGTAATGATCACTCTTTCCTTTCAAGGTGAATGAAGTACTTTTAGCTGTTTACAAAAAGTTGGCATATGAGTTTTACATTCATGCTGGCAACATTAGTTGGACCTATAGTTCTTTGCGATACATCTGAAGATTTTTTGGGTAGAAATTGCTTTTGTAATTCTCTATAACACTTCCACTTGTCAGGATATTGTTTTTATTCTTTTTTTTCATTAAAACTGAGTTCACAGAATTTTTACCCATATGAGAAACAAAACAGAGATATTTTACATATCCTGTTTCACATCAGTCCCACCCATCAATGGCTCCTCAACTAGGGTGTCTCTCAGCAATTTTAACAATCACCCTTCTCAAACATAGCACATAATGTTCATATTTCATCACAGCTCATCATGTTTAGGTCCAGTGAACTCCTCATGAGAGATGAATCCATTCTTATCCTTATCTTCATGTTGGAAGATTTCTTCAACTAACTTATCATGATTTTCAAGCATTCTCTTCATGTCATCCGCTGGTTCACCCCCTTCAACATCAGTTATCTGCTTTTTGAGATACTCACTAACCTGTAAAAAGATTTAAATAATGATGTTTATTAAGTATTTAATCATGATTGAAATGTTAAAAGTAAGCTGAATTTCCATGAATGGAAATATAATGTCCTGTTATAATTGCAGAGGAGAAGAAAAATTTTCAGAATAATTCTTACTTGGGCAGTCATGAAAGCCATATTCTGTCATTACACGAATCACTGAAATTAGTAATTCCACAATGAAGGATTATAGAACCTCATACTTTTGCCTTTAAGTAAGTACATCATGTTTTTAAAATGTATTTCAGTCACAGTATGAGTTGCTGTAAATTTGAATATTTCAAATTGACATCTTTGAGAAGGGATGTATGTACCTTAAAACTCAAGGAAAATCAGGTGAGAAAATACATGTGAAAGAGAAGCTGCATGGAAGTTATGTGGTGAGAAATCCTTACTGAAAAGTTGGAAACCTGGGTTCAAGTCCCAGTCATGTCACTATTTCTCACACCTGTATATCCTTGGGTTTTAAGGTGCATGCCTCCTCTTGCTAAGTTAAAACATTTTTCCCTCATCCTATCATATTACATGAACATTAAAGAGTAAGGCAATCACAAAAAAATCATCATCACTATTATATACTGAAGTATTTACTCATTTTTTAACTGAATTTATGATTTTAACATGTAATGTTGGGTAATGTGTTCACTTTTGGTGAAAGTGGTCATGGGTTTGATTTCTAGTGGGGGCTAAGAAGTTGTGATAGCATTGTGGTATTAAGTGCATATTATGTCGAATAGTTGTGTGTTAATATATGTACAACCAAGTTAAAAAATATATATTTCAAGGGTATCTCTTTGTAACATTTTCAAAAATGTTATAGAATTTAAACCTACACAACGAGTGGGGCATTACTTTTTGGCAAACTCTCTTAAGTTGTGAGGTAACTTTTATGTTACAAATTAAAAGAGGCAAGGTTCCATGACTTTTACTGAATTAATGAATGGCTATCCTTATTTGCATACTGTATCTATGATGTATTGCCTTAAAAATTTATACTAACAAAGAATGTTCTCTATATCATTGATAGCATTCACTTTTAAAATTAGCTGTTACTAGATTATTTCTTGTGTATGATACAACTAATACATAGATACATGAGTCATATACCTCCCAGCAGGCTCTTGCAATCTGATATTTCCATCAAAATTCCTTTCATTTGGTTATTAAAATCTATGGTATGAACTTGCTTTCTAAATGTAAAATCAATGTACTGTTTATTCAGATTTTAACCCAAGCTAATTGAGAATCAAAAATTTTGTTAAATAACTAGTTTCTAATTAAAATAACCAATAATTTGACCTATAATTCTTCAAAGCTAAGAGTATCTTACTACACTTAATGTTCCTGTTAATGGTAAATATTTGGTGTTTGAGCGTTAATCTTCTATATATATAAATCAGAAATTGTGTTTGTATGTCTGAGATTGGAGTCCACACTGTTTGTCTGATTTGCGTCAAACTTTGCATACATGTTCTCTGAGACCCAGAAGGAAGTACTGTCACCTTTTTATTTGATAACTTTGCTGGGTTTGAACCAAGATCGTTCAGATAGATTTTCATAGGAAATACACGTAAATTTCGATTTTATCAGTTACTGACTTAATTTATTTTGCAAAATTAAATTAGAAGGAATAGTCGTATAAAATCAAAATAAGTACCAAAAGAAGGGAAATTGAATGAAGATTCTTATTATTGTCGTGGTATATAGCTTTTGATTCAAGGTTGCGAGAATTTAGATAAAATATACAAATATTTTGTGAAATTCTGAGGTTGTAAACAACCCGTCCCCTGACGACCAATGCGATTGTTGATTCTGAGTTCATGCATTTTCCCTTAAGAATGCATGTGTATTTAGGTCCATTTAAAAGCAATTGACGATATGAATAGGAGGAAATTATTTAGAGACTTCTACTATTACAGTCACAAACAATTTGTAGTGATGAATCGCAGGGGCAACAAACATACATAGCACCATAATGAACTAATGGAGATAAATGAGTAACTTTTTGTCTATCAATTCGGACTCTTGACATATTTTAGGATCAATTTTACGATTAGAACCAGAAGTTGAAAATCTTGCAAACTTTTGCAGTAACTTGAGACAAGTTTCATAAGAAGAAAATTTCATAAAGATTCACATTCTTATTGTTGATTGTAGATTTCGGCTTCGAACTTTGATAAGAAAATTTATGTTTTTGATAACCTGTCCCATTGGACTAAACTATTATGCGAGATGTTATTTTCTCTTACGTACAAATAGGTATACTATAATTGATTCGACATCTATTTTCCCTATTGAGAATCAACGGTCACTTCAGCTAGTATTTAGATAAAACATGTAAATGGGCAAAGTATTGATAATTAAGAACTACAGGAATTTGATAAATTATTTAAAAGAATAAAAGCTGTGATAAAGCTGCCATAATAATTAAGTCACTTCATTAAAGGACTGTTCTGAAATGATGTCACCCTCCATGGGGGGGTCTGAGAGTCCATGTCACTTTGTGACATAAAATATGATGCCCCTTGGGACACTTTGTGTTACAGAATGGTTCAGGAATCCCAAAAATGCTGTGAAATCATTTATGGATGGCCCCAAAGAGAATTACAGATAAGAAAGTTACTAATAGGTCTGTCCAGGATTACTTATATTTTTTCTAAGATGGATAATTAATATTGGTTCGGTAACTCTAAATCAGAATTATCCTCAGAAAAAAATGATAAACTGAAAGGACTGAAACAAATTTCATCTAGCACATTATTATAATCATTTATAATTCTCCATTGATGATTCTTATCTTTTTAGAATAGATTATTCATAAAGTAAATTACTACGTGTATCCTCATTAGTCACTCATGGGAGCATAAACTAATCCCTTATTATGGAATTGCAGTAGAATTACTTTTACGGGAGTTAATTCATATTGCGTTAATCAATAAGTTGGGAAGATGCACATCATCTTCTCACCACAACATGCTACCCTGCACCAAACATGCAACACAAATTTCTCAATGTTGTGGTAAGAGTTGAGAGTGCACAAACCAGGAAGCCACGAACCTCCTCTCGGGATAGCATGTTGTCTTTGTCAGCATCAATTTCCTTGAAGACGTTAGTGGTGGGGGGAGTATCTCCAATATTGAGCAGTTCAACCTCGAAAGTAAGAGTAGCTCCTGAAATACAGAGTTTTCTTAAATATACAATTATTTACAAACAGAAAATGAGATCCAATACTTTTGTTATAGGTTATGTTATAGAGCTTTTGTCTCCAAGCAATAATGAAGATCTGAAGTATGCTAAAGTTGGAATTTTTACTTTAAAAGATTTTTTTTTTAGAATTTGAAGATTAAAATTAATTTTTTATGATATTTTATGCTTATTATAACTGTGTTTATTGAACAAAAAATGTTTGCTGATCTGTGAAATTCTTTAGTATTGAACTAAGGAAGAAACAAAAATTGGTCATACAATTTACAAGTTGGTCATCTTTCATTCAAATTCTGGTTACGATAATGAATTAACTATCAGAAAAGAATATGAATCAATTCAGAAAAAATACAAACAATCCATGAAAATTTTTCTTTGTAAAAACTGACCCTTTGGAATGACGTTTCCAGCTCCTCGATCTCCATATCCTAGGGAAGGAGGAATCACCAATTTCCTTGTCTCTCCAACGCACATATCTAGAAGTCCTTGATCCCATCCCTTGATCACCTGACCGACTCCAAGTTGGAAAGTAAATGGCTGATCTCTGTCATGACTGCAAAAGGTAGGAAAAAGTTTTAGAATTAAATGAACATCGATTTGCCATCCTTTTATTCACTACGTCAACATTTCTGATTAAATGTGTAGTGTTCATTAATAAGGAAATATTTCCTGAGATAGATATAAAAACAATCCTCAGAATTATAATCCACATTTCATTTTACTCTTAATGCATAAGAATTGAAAATTATTTCTTTATTATCTTTATGTTAATTCCTAGATTAATTCGTTTAAAATATGGAACTTGGTAAATTTTTAACTATGAATTGTTATTAGTAACTTAACTTCATACCAGTAAAAACGAACCTGGTTTTAACATCAGCATTTGAATTTGCCGCGTCAATTTTGTTACTATGTAGTAATAACCGATAACGATGGCGACACCGATTTGACACACATGACGAGGTTCAAATTTATTTCACTAATTTCGAGTCCGTTGTTCACAGTTTTGCTTAATGCTATGCCACAGAATATCCACAATAAAAACTAAAAAGCGTGAAGAGAATTTCCCGCTCACCACAGGGGTCGTGATTTCACGATGACTTTTTATTAGATTTATGATTAGTTTGTCAATTTTTTACTACAGACAAGAATTTGAATTCCCAGTCCAATCTATCTAGATCTTATTCTATAGATTGTCGTGTCAACACGATATCTTCAATGATTATGTTACACGAAATAAGGTGACGTTTGATTCGATTAGTCGAGTTGACCCGAGAGCTTCTCAGCGACGTATGGACAACAGCGCATTGTTGAACAGCAAGGAAGTTTCCGAGGAAGTGGTGCATTCGATTTTACAAGTTATAAGCTCCATTGAATGTCATTTCGCACGAGAGAGCGAACCCGGGGCCGCTTTCATCGAAGTCAAACGCGTTGTCCATTTGGCTATCCGGGAGTCCGATTCCAAAAAGTGCAACAAAAATAATTAATTATTTATTTTCATTTGAAAAATGAAATGCTTTCTGTTAAAAAGTAGCTGAAATGCAGGCGAACATTTTATTCCAGCAATTCAGTTGCAATTGATATAAAATGATGGTTACAAGTTTACTTATGGAAGTTGATCTAATGGACCTCGAGACTTAGAAGACCATAAAATAAATGCAGGTATTGTAAAAACACAGCTGAAATACTACTGCTTACTATTTGTGGACCATACTTATTACTCATAAGAATATCCGGAAAATGTACGGAAAATTAGGTTAGACAGCTAAAATAGAAACTGTTTTAGGTTATCGAAATTAGCTGTCTATCAACTAACAACGGTTACAGAAAAGCGCAATAGCGCAGTCTTGTCTGTTAGTTCATTCATGTAATAATGTGAGTAAATGGGAAAAGGTCCACATTTAAAGAATTTGTTGAGGGGGTTTCAACCTATTGTGGAAAAGAAATTGTCTGTTTCCACCGCGCCCTGATGATTACAAAAGAATTGTCATTAACCATGTTTCCCGATTTTTTGATGCAGAAAATAAGTCAAAATTAGCATGCCACACTCCACCTTTTAAAGATCACAAATGACCCAAATTCCAATGACAGAAAATGAGAGTCATCTTTGAGGGAGACGGAAAAGGTAAGAGGAACCTTCGACTTTTGTAACGTTAAAAAGTGCCTTAGGAGTGGATTTAACTTAGAAAATTATTCCAATAGGTATGGATTAATGGAAACCTCTATAAAAGAGAGAGAACGTTCCGAAATCTCTGTGAGAAACTTCTAAAAGCAAGAAACCTCTGCAAGATAGAAAAAATTGCTGGTCCTGGTTACTCTCGCATATCCAGGTTCGACTGTAGCTTATCGTTTTAGGCTTCAAAGAGACGTTAACCAGGTTATTTATGACATTTATAAAAGTCCCTTTGTCTCCCTATTGGTTACGGAACTGCCGCCTCTAACAGAAAGTTTGGTAGGAGCTTCCTATTACCTCTCTGAGATCTTTCAGCGACGGAGGTGACGCCAGGTTGACCGGGGGAATTCCCAGAGAAAGTTCACCCCCATACGGTTGTCACAAGAGAAAGCTCCGTGGCGAGCTGGATTTTTTCGAACCTCGGAGGAATCGCGCTTAGAAAGTCATTCCTAATCAGAACCCGTGGGCAATAATCCAGGGATGAGGAAAGGTCACGGCTGCGTGGAAGGGATTGGAAGGCAAGAATGATTCCAAACCCGCAGTTTTCGAGGGAAAGCCATTCCGAATAAGACCTCGCGCCATCAAAGCTGTTCGACGCACGCGAGTCGAATTCGTTAACCTAAACTTTCCCTCTTGTCCCGCTAATCCATTCCGTCCGGATGTTGTGTCAGGTTTGTTGCGGATCGCAGTCACGAGGGACGTCGCGTTGGCACGGTACAAAAACCGACTCTCCGTAACCATCCGAAAAAAAAACGGTCGCCGTATGAGGGAGGGCCGAAAAACTCACGCTACGAATTGAGCAAGCATCTCGACGAGGTGTTTTATTTTTAAAGGGACCGGATGATGTAGGGCAATGCGAGGGAAAGCGCCGGCTTCTTTTTTATTTTTAATTGGCTCCTCGGTTGTTATTTTTTTAGACAGAAAAGGGAACCTTTATTTCCTCATTAATTCGCAAAAGGACTCTTATTGCGCCCGGCTGGTTATGGCGGGGAGAACTCTAAAACGGCTTCATCCCCAGGAAGTAAAAGGAGACCCACGTCAGCGCAGGGAAGCTCTGGAGTCGAAAAAATAAACTTCATCTTGATTGTATCCGCGTTTGCATTTTTAGCCTACTTTCTCGGAAATGAGAAAGCAGTGGATGGGTTCGTTGTGATGTCCGCTTAAGCGCGAAGGTATTGTCAAAAGTTTGCTGCGTTCTTCATAAATGCGGGTGCGGAGTTTTCCCACAAAAGAAAACTGTTATTCGCAATTTAAAGTTGCGCAATTGTCGCGCTAACGGTGAAGTGTATAATGGGCCAAGTTTTCTGAAACGGCACTGCTTACGCAGCTCGTTCCAATTGCCGCGAGGATAGTGTCGTCATGTTACCAACCATAACAACAATACAGTTAAATAAAGGTAAATGTGAATGAAGTTTGATAACGACTTTACAAGGTCCTAACTTCGAATCCCAGCCAACGTCATCTTTACTTACTATTCATAAATGTTGATTCTCATTATTCCTCATGAAGAACTTAAGAGATTTTTCAACAACTGTGTGAAAGCGGATGGATTTGATAATTTCCTCATTTTAAATTTGTTTTGAAGTAACTGTTTTAACATCGAAAAGAAAACAGTGTTTTTTCAGTTAAGTTTTCTGAATACATTTCTCTTTCGGATACTTTAATTAATATTATTAATTTTAGTATGATAGGCATGGACATCTGTGAAATGGTGGTTTTGATTATGTTTCTTTCTCTGTTTATTCCTTGAATTATGTCACTTTTGTTACCCTACATTTGTAATCTTTAGCATTATGTCCGTCTACGATTTAATGTCGCAATTTATATTACGTAAGAATGAGACCCTCCTTCGATTTCTCTTTTAGGCTATTATATAAGCAACAACTTCAACTTGAAAGGTGACTTTTGGTCGCAGCCAATTCCTATTTCCTTGCCTCAAGTTTCGAAGTTATAAAAGAATGGGGATCGATGTACTCTTTCGCAAATATCACTTTCTACGAGAAAAAATTCTCGCGGAGAGATCGCAGGTTGAAAATTAAAATTTCCTCGCCTCAGTTTTAGTGGACCGTAAAGTTTCGTCCCCTTGAGTGTGAAGCTGATGAATCATTTCGCCAGAGACGAGAATTTTGTGACGTGTTTAGAACTTCACTCGTTTCATCAGCAAACGATCGAAACGGGGTCCGCATATTTAGTGGTCTAATCAAGGCGGCTATTAATGGGCGATGAAAAATTTATCGCGGGACCGTTAAGGTACTTTCAAGAAAAGAGGGATAAATGCACTGTTTACCATGCTCGCCATTCTTTTGCCGCCCAGTATTCCATTTCCTTTTCTAATCTGATGCTTAAACTTTTAAAGATGTTTGCGCCTTTTCTCTAAATTTTTCTTCGTTCAACAGTCAATTTCATTTTCCATTTTCTGTAGCCGGTCTTACACTATCCTGACGAATCGTGCGTTGTCAAGCACGTTATACTTTGGTGAATAATTATTAGGATTTAAATTTCTTGTTTGAAAATTAATTTATCACACGAATTTTACTATCGCTGTAAACTAACCAAAATGCTCGAGGCCTTAAAGAAGAAAAATATTTAATTTACATAATTTTGAGCTGATTTGCTCATATTGGCCTGCTTTAAAGATTATGCTGTAAACATTAGGACAAAGGTCATGGAGGAACCTTCTGGTAGAGTGATTCGTTTCAAAGAATAAGAAATGTGTTGTTAAACAGAGTGAGAATGAAAAAATATTTGCGTGATTATTGAAACCACAGGTAATGAAATGGATTGGTCTGAATGGTCAGTTCAAAATGTATTGAAACGGAAAAACAGTATTTTACGAAAAATCATTAATGTTTTGCATTACAATGGAGGAATTAAATACAAAATATACGAGAAATAAGTTCGTATAAGCTAAGTATATGTACTAAAACGGAAAAATATAACGCAGCTGTCGCTTCAATGCCCCACTGTACTTACATCGAATTTCGGTTTCAGCTTTCACAATAATGACTCAAAAGCAAGGTACCAATACTAACAGTTGAACATCGAAAAGAAATATCGAACATTCCTCCAAGAGAGCGATACCAAGGGAAGAAGTGATACAATCCTTACTTTTCAATGGTAAGAAATCAAACCCAAGTCAATTAAACTGAATTAAAGAGATATTTCTGATTAAGACGGATTTCTGAATTTCTTGAGACTAATGTTCCTAAAGAACAATTTTCTGCGAGATTTATTTCATATTAAAATTGCATCCTTGATAAAACCCTGTTTACACTATCTTAAGTCTACAGCGTTATTTCACTTCCAGTGCCACATTCATTCCCGCCATTTTTCTCTCCTACAACGAACGCTTACAGTGGGTGAACTCTCACATCTTCAACTATGCGACAGAGTTTAAGCGAGTAACAAGAGAAATTTATGTAAAGTTGCGAAAATCATGGAGATTTTACGTGCATTGCGAAGAAGGATACATTGGAAGCAATCGAAATTTTATTTTTAACCACCAGCCGCCAGTATTCCATTTCCTCAAAATCAATCATTTCCTTCAAATCAAACCTTGAACCGACAACTAATCTCCAAATATTTTTTTTACAATATTTAATGCACGTGAAAGACTACAATTAAAATTAATTTGTTTCCAACGAGTTAGATCCCAATAAAGGAGAACATGGCATTTTATGGGGTAATTAAGGTAATGCGGAACATATCTCTGTTGTAAATACTGTTCCTGATACAAATCTGTGATGGCAACTATAAATAAAGAGAAGTGGCAAGTTAAACCGAAAGTAACTTAATGAGAGGCTCAGCTTCGTCAAACATTTCCATTGTTTACACTGCTCCCATCTTAACTCTACTCGTAGTTCAGTTGTTAATAGACAAAATGCAGCGACAAAAATTAACAGAAAGACGTATTGATACGGTGTTTTTAGACTTATAAGTGGCAGTTCAACGATTTAAAGAGAGTAACTCTTACTCTAAGGTGAGGTGTTATCATTCTAAGCCCTCGGAGACGAGCTAGGCTAACTATGAGTGGATCCACTCGGCTAACGTTGATTGATCGATTCTTCTTGGACAAAAAACTTCCTAGAATATGAATGCGCTTCTAAATTTCGTTTCTGCTTCGGGCAGCTTAACTTTCGGATGACATACAAATTTTGCGTCGATGTCATAAACCAAAGCGTTTTTGCCTATCTCCTTTACTATTTCTTACTCTCATGCCTTGAGCCGTTTGCCCTTTCTACTCCCTAGGGCGGGGATTTCTTGAACGTACGTGCACCCCTTTTTCCAGGGAACACTGGGTTTTCAGATCTTCACCTTTAATATTTCTGAATTCTCCAATTCAGCGTCACGCGGTCTTTCGGAATTCGTATCGTGCTAAGCCATCAACGTGACCATAGAAAGCATGCGTTCCCAGCGAACTCCAAGTCACAACGCTTTAAAATAGAAAACAGCCATGGCCCTGTGATAGTCGGTCGCCTAACGTTAATACAAGTAAGTAATTTCCTATTGCTGTACGATAATTGTTTGAGATCATGGGGGTTCATGAACGTTACATTTTTACCGGCTGCAACATCTCATATGTTTGTAATTTAACAGACACTACACTCTTCCATTCACAAGCGTGTCAATTCATAATTTCATATGTTAGAAGACACTGTATGCAAGTAATTGTATTACCTCCAAAAAATTCCTCTTTTCCACCTTATCCTAAAAATTAAATCAATTGAAATCGGAATATATTTCCTTTTATAATATGACAGGAACTCTTATTTGAATCCATGACAATAATTCTTAAGAGTCAATTTTGGCACTAATTTATATAAAAAATCAAACACGATAGATCGCTTCTGATTCAACAGATGCATTTGTAGATCAGATTAACATATGTAGATCAGATTTGCACACATTATAGAATTTAAAAAATCTTAAGAATTTTTGTTCCAATCGATTAATGTGTACATTATCATAAGGAGACCAAAATATCGAAGCATATTCCAAGAGTGGAACACTCACTTGCAATAATTTAAAAGTTTGCGATTTTTTGATGTTTTGACGATATTATGTGAGTAGTAATATTTTGCATATATTCGTGTTGTATTAAAACTGTTTGCTGAAATAAATCTATTCAGCAATCTATCTATCTATTTCTGGGAGTCTGTATCCGTTGCTGAAAAACAGGAGTCGAAGCCTGGGGTACTCCCCAGCCCTGGTAATTCATAACAAGTTCAAGTAAACTAAATTAATAGCAGTTTTTATCTTGTTTGACCTTTACATTCGTGCTTGAGTTACCAACCTTCGTAACTTCACTGTGAGCGACAGCGAAAATAACCTCCATTAAACCCGTTTACTTCGGTTTCTGTCCAAAGCTCTCCACGTTCTTCCCCGAAGCTGTTCACGCCCTCTCAGTTTCAGAAATGGAATGATTCTTAAAATTTCCATTCCTTTCTTACGTAAATGTGCCTTTCATCGCGCAGAAGTGCCTGAGATGGAGTTTCATTAAATAGATTTTTCATCAGGACACTTCCCAACTCATCCTTCAAATTGCAGATCGCGATGCATTTGACGGAAAAGCACGTGGCGCGATGCACATTCTCCCTCATTTCTCGAACGAGCGATTGACGAGTCCGAGTCATCTACGTGAACCGACTTCTCATTTAACACCACTTCCCTACGTCGAAACACTAAATTCCGGGCACCCATCGAAAGCGCAGAGGAAGAAGCCAGCGAAACCACCCATTCATGCCCTTCGCATCGCTTGGGTCTGTTTTCATTTTCTTTTTCACTCGAGCGACAGCGCGGGTGCTTCACCGTTCTCCCTTTTCTTCCTTCTCCCCCGTAAGACGTGGAGTAGTGGCAGGGAGGTTGGAGGGCTTTAAGAGATTCAAAAGTCGTTAGTCAGGCCTCACAAAAGAAGAGAACGTGGACACCCCCTTCTCCCTTGCGTCCCGCACGCGTATCTCGCGTATTAAAGGTGATTATTTTTTTACTTTCGCGTGAAAGGAGGGTGTAGCAGGGGTCTCGTTTTCGCCTGCTTCCCTTTTCTTCCTTCCGGAAATAAAAGGGCTCATAAAATAGCGTCCTTTTTCGATCCATCTATCAGGAGATTGGAGCTGGATTCGCGCGGAAAATGTCGGTTCTTGCCTGCCGCAGGAAGGTTTGAAATTTCAAGTTCTGGTTGGAGGCGATCACTTACAAATTTTTCGAATCATGTAAGTAATAGTTACGAAAAATTCCAAGCATTTTCTCAAGGTGGCTGTCGTTTTTTCATCGTTTTTCATCTCCGAATCTCCTGGTTATTTGGTGGTTTAAACCGAGGGAAAACAGGCCGAGTAATACTACTTTTATGACATATTTCCTCGTTATATTTTATGATTTCTATTAATCCCAACATTTGGGTTATTCAAATCTCTAATATTTAGAAAACGAGACAGGCTTGAAACTGGATTTACAATATCCTCGTCAGTGGATTCAGATAGTTTTGGTTCCATACGCCATATCGACATAGACATCTGGGCAGTGTAAAAAGCAGGAATCGGGTCGAATAATCTTACTTCATATACAACTTTTAATAACACTCATTAAATCAGCAGAAAAAGAAACGAGAGTTTCTGGTTATGCGATGTTATTTTAGACTTGTTTGAGCAGCTCATTCCATTCTCTTATCTCTCCATTTTGTTTGGAAATGTCTTGAAGAAATAATATTTAAAATTATTTGTTCAAGAATAGAGAAGCTCAAGTTCAACGAATTATTATTATTTTAACAATAATTTCACAGGTTGCGATTCAAAGACACGATAAACTTTCTAACAGTTTTAAGCCCTTGTTTCTAAGCCTAATTATCTCATATATTAATCCGATCGCGTCTTCACTCTGCGAAGATTATAAACATAAGAATGATTAATGCAGAGCCTTGTTTATAATTTCATGAGAAATCTGAATCGTATATTTTAGTATCATGACCTAATAATTTAAAGGAAAAATATTGAATTACAACTTTCTACAACCTCTGCACATTTGGTTTTCATCGAAAACATTTTTATAGGACATTTTAGCAGAAAATAATTGTTTTGATGATTAATCATTTCAACTTTTTTGGATAATTTTAATGATGGAGAGACTAGAAATTAATTATGTTAGTAAGATACGTAATAATTATGATTAGCTACATTGGCCAGAAATGACATTCTAATAAAATTTTCACAACGAATTTAACATTCTTGGTGTTAAAATCATCGTTAATGAACACCACAGAAACTAAAAACGATTACCGTACAGTAAATATGAGTTTATAAAATTCTTTGATTTCTAAACGGTGTTCTCTCATTATTCTCATCAAAACATTGGTACACTAAGTAAATTTGAATGAAAATGAAATTTACACAACAAAGGTCAATTACCCTCCCTTCTTGTTACGCTACTGCAAGGCATGAAAAGGTAGCCAACTAACCTATCTGCCTTATGAGCTCGGTAAAGTTGGCACAGGGTATGATGCATATCTTTTATCGATAAAGTTCGTACTACTATCATGCCTTATTGTTATTTAGAAATGGACACATCTCTAGAGATTTTACCATTTCCATATTCCTAAAATTCGATTGGCAAATATCGATTGATGAAAATGCGAACAAGAGGAAGTGAGGTCCTCCTTTCTCTCTAGGGCATAACCATTCTCTTTCGCTACCAATCTTTGGGGTTCTCTTCCTTTTCCTCCGCCGATTCGTCTTCGAAGTATAAGAGAATCCCGGTTGTCTTCGGGCCCTCCTCTCACCCACTCACTGAAGTATCAAGCTTTTCGCGATGTCTCTTTTAGGAGGGATGCGGTGTAAGAGACATGAGTAGAGGCAGAGGGCGATGAAAGGTGGGATTGGAAGAAATGGAAAACAAGAAAGATGAATGGGATAAGGAAAATGACCTCAATGAAGATGGGAGCAATGAACAATGAAGCTTGGCAGAAATGTAACGGCTTCTTTATTCTCGCAAACTCTTTTAAATTGCTTAGAAGAACTGTGGATGCTTTTGGTCAGTCTTTATGTTTATTGTTTCCGCTCTTAGAATCTTGGCACGGTGAGGAAAGCATAGGAAAACTACCTCACTCATCTTGCCTAAGAAGTCTCATTCCCTCTACAGGGCTTTTTTAGTTGGTAAAGGGGAAAATTTAACTCTTAAAATTGCTATAAATATAAAAATAAACAACGTAAACTGAAGAATTTGAATGGAAAACGTTTTGGAAGAGTTTGTTACTTTGCTAATCCAGTTGAACACAGTACTGCAGAATAGCTGTGCAAATTTTTCCTCGCCGAGCAGTAAATATTCATTTAAATAAATTTTAGAAAACCTTTACATGAAAAATTAATGCAATAAAAGTTACTTGGAGTGTATCATATTAGGGAATTTTATGAAAAAGAGAAGGAAAAAGGAAATGAATTATAAAATATACATGCAAATGGATTTTTTCCATTACCATAGAGTCGAATATTTTCATTTGCCGTAAGATTACCTAAGAAGGAAGGTGATTTTTTTGATTCTTTGAGAACGACGGATTAAGGATCATAAGACCGCTCGGCCAGAGCGAGGGTCTAAGAGCGAAGAGAACAATGCAGAAATCTCATTTGATGACATTTGTCAAGTAATTTATAAATCATAGAATGCACTCCGAAGAAGGAATTACATGACTAACCATTTTCCCACAAAATAAAGCGGCTTCTTAAGAAATATTTGAGATAAGTTAGAAAGCCACGCTTCCACTGTTAAGAGCAGAATAAAATATAACTCCTGATGAGGTAAATGAGGAATTTCGACTTATTTTTCATTTAACGAACAAGAACTCTCCATTTCACCATAGATGGCGTACAAGAAATGGTGTATTTATGTACGCATCCAGAGACATAGCCTCTCTTTATAATAAATTTCCATTGTTTTATCGATAAACAGTAATTTTTGTGGCAATATGTGGTTCAAAGCAGACGTGAGAAGGAAATGTATGCTTGGTTCGTTCTTGTATTTATTATTTAGAAATTCGCAGCCACATTATATCTTGGATCTCTTTACCTGTAAATGGTTAATTTCTGCTGTTATCACTCGATCCGGCACTAGTTACCTTACTCCATTCCTCATACTAACACTTATATGAACTCCTCCTTAATAACTGCCTTCCAATTTTGGAACTCTTTACCAGATATGATAAAGAACTCTACTCCATTAGGATCTTTTAAAGACAAACTATTTAATCATCTTTTTATTATTTATGATTAATCTTGTTCTGTTTTCTTTATGTACTTTGTAAATTTTTGAACATACTATGCATCCTTTCATTGTATTGATTTCATTTTGACATTGTTCTATAGTATCAATTTTTGATAGCGAAAATGTACTTATCTTTCAGCTATTATGGGCATACCCCCCAGAGCTAATGAATCAATAATAATATTAATAATAATAATTACGTGTACTATTATATCGATAAGCAGTAACCAACCAGCATTTACCACTTTCGTTTTTATCTTCAGGAAGGTGTAAAATAAAGGAAGCGTTCGTGTAGTGTCGATCGTCACGTAACAACACAACATTTCAAAATAAACAGACTCAAGAACGGTTTATCATCACGTAACGTCCATAATGATACTTTTCGATAAGTGGAGAGAATGGGTGCTTCTACTTTTGTGGCCGAAGGCGTATAAATTCGAAAACGATTTACTGGAGACCATCCGCGAAAACAACCGATGACTCAAAGGAATCAGCCCCGTAACGTAAATTATTCCCTTGATATTCGTACAGTTAGAGGAAATGAAAGCAGGTGTGCTCACGATTGCGAACATTATGCGATGGGAAACGAAACGGCGAGTAATCACGGAAAAAAAAGCCGCAGGAGAGGAAGCCGGAACGGAAAGGGAATGGCACTAGTAGCGGTGGTGGTATAAAAGGGAACGAGAGAGATAAAGATGGGTCGGAGGAAAGGCAGATATAAAGCGATAGTAAAAGAGAGAGTCAGACCGGAATCGTTTCGTGCGAGGCTCCATGTCACAGGGGAGTTGAGAGAATCCCACACGGATCCGGGCCATAAAAGAGGGATGTTAGAATACGTCTAGTTGAGGAGGAGAAAAGGATATCGAGAGAAAGGAGATGTACATAAATATACATCTCTTTCGACGGTGTCACTCGTTCCGGATGGGAAAAAATACCTGTCTGCAGCACGTGTCGCGGATCTCGCGGATGACGAACTTGCGCGACGCCCCCGCACGAGATGAGAAGATAAGCCTCTTTCTTTTCCGATGGTTTTTTTTCCTACCCTTCTTTCGTGAGAGGTGAAACGGGCTGGGAACGTCTTAAGGGCCTAGAGTCGTTCCCTTTTCTTTCCGTCGAAGCTAATGCTGTTTTGTGCGCATGTTGCGGGCGGCTTAAGGGTGTAGCTTGGGATGAGATGATGTCTCCAGTTTTCGGGATTTTCCCGGACCTCGGCTCTTTTCTTGATGCCTAGACATGTTCGAGGGTGCAAACAGGTCGTCTAGGAATTTTTTTTCGGCCCCTAACTGGCATATGAAGCTGGTTCTACCTTTTTTTTTTGTTTACAATTTCTTTCGCATCACCGATATCATTCTTCTGAAGATCTTAAAACCACCCAAGCTGCAATCCATTCCTAATTTACAATAAAAATCAATACAAGTGATTTTATTGGGTGAAGTTGGGACTGTGAAAAAATTTCATCTGTCAGTAACCTATCATTAAACGACACATTAAATCTATTTGTATTCACATTTATATATTTATTAACAAATTATTGCTTAAGTATTATCTACATAGGCTTTAACATCTGTACGTGGAAAAAGTTTCACAACAAAGGAATAGTTTCAGATAGGAGAAATATTCTAAATGCGACATCGAATGCTGAAGATATGACGATCAAAGCTGTGGGTGAAAAGAACCTCCAATTACAATGTTAAATTAAATGCACCCACAACATAATTTAAACTTTCAGTTGGGCAAAACCGAAGCTAAGACCTTTTTAGGATATCAATTAGCGAGAAATTAATTGATTTTAAATTACACAAACTTATAACAAAGGAGAAAGTTTAAAAAATAAAGCTAGGACCAAACATATGATTACAGTCGGAAAATCGCACAATTAATAATTTTGTGAGAGCTATAATTTGCGGCAGAATTAATTTAATTGTGAAGAGTTTTTGTAAAATTTATTTCCAGTAAAATTGGCAGGCCTCTTGATGAAAGATACAGACCCGATTCAGTTTGCTGTCTAAGTACAACTATTTCATGACGAAGGAACTGGAGGACAAAGAGGAGGAATTTGAATACTTTTGTTTTCCCAATATCTGTTGTCTAAGACGATTGAATTACTTTGAGATTAGTAATTTTTTGCCCGAGATGAATTTAATTTGAATAAAGGGATTAATTTCTACATTTCCCAAATCCATTTGTCTAAGATGCATAAAAGATCTTGGGAAATACACAAGAATTGACTACGTTTCTTCGAAGGATTTTAAGTGTAGATGATACCCTGCATTCTCTGGGGTTAAATCATCGCGGTGAAAACGAGAGCTAGAATCGACAATGTTCCTGGGATGAATCGCGGGCCTTTTACGAAATAGAATATGGAAAAGAGAAGTTTGTCATGACCAATATTCAAAACCTAATCTGAAAAGAATTAGCAATATTCAATTTCCGGCTGCATCAGACATACTTCCTCACCTTTCCGGCATACATTATCTTAAGATGATTAGGAATAGTTTGTTAGAAAATTATTGTCTTTAAGACAGTACCACTTCATAATGAAAAAAATCCCATATTTTGCAAATTCTTGCAAATTTTGCAAAGTTTTCAGACCCTTCATATTTTAATTTTCTTGGCAATTTCAATCTCATCCATTATATTTCAAGTCCATACATACTATTTAGCGGCATTCTAGGATGCCTCATAGGTCTAAGCTTGTTCATTAGTTTGCCATATTTTCTCGGCTGAAATACTGCTATCAGCCGCATTTCTGTAACTGCGAGGTGGTGACAAAAAAAGAGGGAGTTCTTACACGATGAAATTCTTTCGATTTCACTTACTAAGCAGATACACCGGAAGTAACAAAAAGGTTTTATTTTTCACTTTATTAAGAACCTAGAGGAAAAGACTCAAAGTAAATGTCGTTGAGAGGATTTTGTTTATTTCTTTACAGCTACACTAAACTTGCATTACAGTGCACTTACTTCAGGTGCGGTCACTGTGCACAGCAGCCGCATGCGATCGCGAGAAGATTTTCGTGTCAATAAATTTGTCGCATAATAAATTAAAGGACAAATCAACAAATAAAATTACAGATGATTGTTTGCGCTTTAAACTTTGATTTGGAACAGAAAATTTTATTAGAATTTCTCATATTAGTAATGTAACAAGATATTTTCCTCTCCACATTATTTCTTGTGTAACAATGATTATAATCGATAACTTCTTTCAACGTCTTTGATCTCAACATTTGAAAATTTTATTTCAACATCTACTATATTTTATGTTGTATATTGAGATAAAATGCAAATGGACGGAAGGTTCGATGCTTTTGAAAATTGATTAGCAGCGCGGGTCGATTTTTTCTATTGACATAAACTATCGGTATAACCAGACTTTATTGATTAATAAAATTAAATCTAGTGCAGCAACACTGAAATATCTGTATCTTTAGTCGTTAATTGGACTTTTGGTAGCTTAAAGTGGAGAAAAACTTTCTTGCTTTGCAGTTTCCGTATCCTTCATTGGAAGGATAGATAAAAAATTTAGGTAATAAGGCATTAGGCCATGATTACTGTGGAAAAGATCCCCCACCCCTGAATCTCTCTTCCTCCGAAGTTCATTTTTTCTTAGCTCACGCCAAACTTTCCGTCTCGACACCTCGAAAGAAGTTGTTTCTACGTTGAAAGGAAGCTTTTTTTGTGCACGTGAATTGTTAATGGTCTCCTCTTCGGAAATTTCGATGGAAGAATTCGAAAGGGCGTGTTCAACTGCGTCAAAGATGGGGGTTCTCAGGAGGGATGAAACACCCTCTTTTTTCTTCAGTTTTCTTTTCCCCTCGTTGGGAGTAAGAGAAGTGTTATTTCTGTCCCCAAGCGTTTAATTTTCGGATGTTGAGGGGGTGAGGTGAAAAGAAAATCCAACCGATTCATTCTCCGCTCGCCTCGATTATCAAATATTTAAAAATGCGTTCCTCAATTTTTTCTCGGTTCCTCAAATCTCTTGGCCCTCTCCGTACAAACTTCCGATTTCGAATGAATTAAGAGTCGCCAATCTAACAGTGATAAGTTGCGAGCTGCGGCTCTCTTTCTTTAAGTCTCTTTTTTCCTCAGTCCTAAAAGAACTATAAACTGAGGGGTACATTTTCGTTCAATCAAGGATCAAGGAGGCACAAATGACGCGGACGATCTATGACGAAACAGGTGGCTTTTTATCATAAATTGGTTGTTCTATAATTTGTAATGTTTAGTTATTTTATATGACATAATTCTACAGAGTATTGAAGTTTTTACATATTTTAGATTCAACACGTTGATATAGTTAGTGCATGTAAATTTTTACAATGTGCACTTCGTATTTTAAAAGTGTTGTGTAAGTAGTGAAACTTCTTTCCTTTCTTTCATTTTCTTTTTATTATATTAATGTGATATTTTCTTGTGCGATAGAAAGAGGGCGTTTAAATGCCCATTTAAGCTAATATAATCTAATTATAGAGTTGTCTTACATACGAGTAAGTTTAGGTGAAAAAGGATCACACCAATCTTTCTTAAACGCTAAATAAATTTCGATCTCAGAACTTCATAAGCAAAGATGAAATATAACCAACCTATCGAAAATTTTATGTAATAGTCCATTATGTTATCGCCCATTATTACCCTATATTATTCATAAAAATTTATTCCACCAGTGAACTAAAAACTTAGGCGACTTGTTTTCACGTATATTTCTAACGATATATTAAGATTTTTGTTACCTTACACGCACTTGCCGACATCAGAATCTACGAAAATATAGCTATGGATTAATTTATAAGATGGAAGTCTAATGTAAGGGGTATTTACTGGCCCGTATGGCTTATGGAGCTTCGTTTGTGGCTTTCCGGTCGATAAGGTCGTACTACATAGCGGTCGACTTTTGGCTAGAGCTGCCATATTTAACGTCAACTACTGATGGCACTAAGAATTTAAACCATTAATAAATAAATATTTATCGACTTTATTCGGGCGAGTTTGAGACCGCAAGTCTCTTCTTTCATATTGATCCATCGTTATTTAAAATACCGGAATCAGTTTCGAAGAGATAGCTTGAGAAAAGTATTATAAGAAATTTGAATTTAAAAAGAGTAAGATATGATTAGGGATAATTACCTACTGCAAGAAAATAATCAGTAAGAAATGAGTGCAAAAAACCCTGCGCAAACCTAGCATAGTAATAGCAAAAAGATGGGATAGAAACGTAAAAAAAGTATAAACACGTGGTCGACACTATTACTATAATCACGTGACAAGTGGACTACTGTCCGGTGGCATTGACACATATGCAAACATTAAATATGCACATACTCAGTCTATTTATAGGGATCCCTAAATCCCATCATGTCCATCAAAGCCGCACACAACACTAAGCCCCCACACCAACAATCATTATTACACACCAATTAATACAAGTTATTATTAAAATACACAGATGGAGGCAACAAATTAATATAACTATAATATTATAATACTTTATCACAGACGGATAATAACTGAACATTAAGTAACTCTACCCGGTGTTCGTCCAAAGTCGGGAGAGAACCCCCTAAAACCCCACGCAGGAAGGAAGAATTACATACTATTAGGAAGATATACTATACATCAAAATACCAATGCTATTAAACGAATAAAAATACATGGACAATAAATACATAAAAAGGTAAACCTAACGGCCCTAAATAAGAAAGCGCATAATGTTTCTTTGCAGCTTACCCTTTAAGAAGCGGTAAAAGACAAATTTATTCGGTAATTTCCTTTCGTCTCGCTCATGGGTCCCATCTTTACCCGCCAATACCGCGAGCGAAGTTTTCCGCGTGGCTGCAACCACGCAACCCTGACACTTTTATTACCAGCGGCTTATGCAGTTACACGCGTTCTTTAATCTAATTACGAGCCTGCCGGGACTTTACGATCTCATAAACATTCTTGATGCATATTTATATCCCAGCTTTCCACAAGCGGGGGAAACATCGCATCGAAGGAAGGTTACTCGCAGAGCTGTTCGTTCTTGTAAACCCCTCGCAGAATCCCTTTAAAACGCTCCGGGCGGCATTGCCTAAAACAGCGATTCGTTTACGGCGCTAAAGCACGCACGATCGAAAAAAGCGGTAAGAGTGAATAACCCATGATCTCGGAAAAGAAAGGATGTATCGAAGCTTTTGAGGTACTCTGGAGAAGAAGTGGCCTTTTAGAAGTCATAAAACGGGGAGCGGAATAAGGGTCACTTCTTGTATCGTTTTTCGGATCCTCGGCATTAAGGGTCGCTGACCTAGCCCCGGCGGTTTTGGTATGCCAAGTGGGAAACACTTAAGAACCGGAAGGCACAGGATGCTAGGATATACGTGGGGTGGCGTCGGAGCGGAGGCTGAAAGGAGCAGGAAGTGGAGGGAAGGAGATGAAGGATCTCAAAGGAGCCAAATTCCCATCCCTCTCCCTCGACTTACTCACTCGAGGGAAACGGAGCTCGCGAAATTTTGGTGCGCTCCCAATTGGCATGTTATTACAGAGTTCGAGTCTCGATCGCTCCTATGTTCGTGTTTTATTCGCCTTCGGGAAATCGAAAAGGCGAGTTTACTTTTAGAGAGGCGCTGAACGTTTGGGATTTCCTCGCCAAGCCTTCGCTTTCTGCAATTAAGGACGGATTGGGTCCGAGGGAGCTCTGCGAGCGGGTGAATGAGTTAGAATTCGATGCGGTTCTCCGGATATAGGTTTCCCAAGCGGGAGAGATATCGATTGAAGTATCTCAACGGCCGGATCGAAGGATAATTGCAGCATTTAAAATCGAAGGTGCTGGCGTACCAATTTTTCGAGGAATGAAGTGAGAATGACATCTATTACCCGAGAGTATCCCTCTCATGGCTTAAGGATTCGTCGCTTACATTCATTTGTAACAGCTTCTCTCGACCTTTGAGATACCGCGGAGCACTATAAGGAATTAAGTAATTAACGCAGAGCGCCAAGAGAAATTTTTCGCTAAAACTACATTGCTATTTACGCGCCTTCACGGCAGTAAAAGTTTATAATGCATGGAATGCCAATCCTCGGGAAATTACCCCCTGATAACGTCCAAAATCACCAATTATTAGATTAATCCGAGGAGAACCTGACTCGTATTCGCGAGGTACCAGTTAAGAAACGCTTAATTAATTTGTAGATTATAACTCCTCGTAAATGGAATCCAAATCTAGGAACAAGATTAAAATGTTTCTTATTTTAAGCTGCATCAGCTTCAGAAATACCGAATGCGATGACATTTTTTCAGTGTTCTCTACTGGAAACTTTGGAAATATTCCCTAAGTTTTAGATGGAGCCGGAGATGAAAATGGTTATGGATACGAGAAACGCCTTGGCCCACACTTATAAATTTTTCCCGGTTCTTAATGGATATCCATAGAAAAAACTAGAAATAAACCAATTGGAAGAGTGAGAAAAAGTATTGTTGAGTTACAAGGAGAATGGTAAAGGTGACTTCGCACGAAAAGTTATGCCTACGAAAAATCATAAGAAAAACGGACACGAAAAAAGTTTGCTACGACCGGTATTCCAGAATCTTCCACTTTTCGCGCGGATGATTTATTAATTTATTTCCCAATGCCTCCAAAAATATCCGTTTACTGGAAAATTACAGCGGTGGGCTTCAAACAATAACAACGGACAAACCCATACAATTATTCCCTAACAGGAGCAACCCGACTAGCCGGGATTCAAACCCGGGGCCTTGGGGAAGGAGCGCTACCACTCCGCCACCGCTGCTGTCCAATTGAAAATCGGAAGGCAGAGGATGCTTGGATATTTTATAGCTCGATAGTTTAATTGGATAAAGTATCCGCTTGAAAAATAGAAGATATTGTCGGGTTTTAACGTGATTTTTGGCCTCAGAGATTTAAGGATTAGTGTGCTATCTTGGTAATGATAATATTCCCGGTTCGAATCCCGATTCTAGCAAAGATGCCGGCGTTTTTCCATTTGTTTTGTTTCGGTCAATAAATGCTTAAATGTGTGCGATTGGGTTAACCACAGCCCATGAAATTATGCTCAAATAATACTTACACATGCCCCTGTAAATCTTATTCCACCAAAAAAAAACGTGAAAACTATTTTCCTTCGACGGTGCTTTAGATTTGACATAAAAATTACATACTTCTGACTTATATTTAATTACTATAATCAATAATGTAATCAGTAATCAATTTCTACTTCATAACTAAATGCGGTGACTCTTCATGGAATAAATAGCTTTCCATCACGTAAAAAATCCAATGGATTGACAGTTGTTACAAATTAAGTTGATGTAGATTTCGATTAGTAACTCTCTCTTAAAATGTACGTTACATTCACATAGTTTCAATCAGATATTCGGTGCAATTAAAGTTGTACCCTTCCTTTTTCCACAATGCTATTGCTCCTAAAGTACTAAATGCCATGCGCAGCTTTCATGCGATCTGGATGTGAGAGAGATATATTTTGTGTAGTGCTTCATTCTTTATCGTTTTCCCAATTAGTACGAAATTTCGGTCTAAAATGAAGAGGCGAAGTAATTGAAAGGATTGATGAATTATCTGGCTTCTCGGAATCGGCTTGATCTGGTCATTTGCGGAAGAGGATTAACGGAAATAAAAGGAAAGTAACGAAAAGCATCACAGAGGATAAAATGGCTATGCCTCACTCATTAGAGAGATTGTGTGTTTCGTTTACCTAGTTTCAATTTCCAATATTCTGAATTTTGATATGTAGATTTTTTGACACAGGCTCAGTACGAATTGATTAGCTAGGCTTGATCAATCTATAGTGTATCAATCCCTTTATTTAAATATTTTTTAGTTTTACTCCTATTCGTACTAAGTGGGATCAATCGTATTTTTTATATAGGTTACTAATGTAATTCTATAGCTATTTGCCAAATACAAGCTTTTATTACGAATTTTATTGTATCATTAATCATACAGAATTATTTGATTCTTAGCACACATTCAGGCATTGTTATAAACAATTTCAATTAATTTGAAGCTAATCTATCTATTTTTAGATAATCTATAATTTGCAAATAATTCACCATTGAATCTATAATTTATATTATTCTGTCATTACATAGTAACATTTTAAAACTATACAAATGAAATTCATTCTATAATATATAATATGAAATCCATTTTTTTGCGTAGCGTTATCAGTTTTATACACTTTATGAATCTACCTATCACGCGAGTTATTCCATTTTTACATAAGAATTCGCGACAACGGTATTGAAAACTTCCCTTTACCCTGGTATGTTCTTCACAAATTTGAATCCGGAGTGAAAATAATAGGCGTTTGATTTAAAAACCCGTGAAGTTTGAATTAACACGTGTTCCATGAGCATAAAAAGTCGAGGGGCTGCTGGCTATCCATTTCGATCTTGCGAACGAAAAAAATTCGATCATCCACTTCTCCATGCACCCGTTAAAAGTTGCGAGATATAACAAATCGTCTCTCGGAAGAAATCCCCAACTTCCGTCGCTCTGGACGTAAAACCACGCTCTGGAATGATGGGCAGTTTCGACGTCGAATAAAACGATCGAACGGCAAAAAAGGAATGACAATCCGCCGGAGCCAATCTTTCAGAGAGCTCGTTCCGAAGAAAAAAATGAAATAATAATTCCCCGCGTCGACCTCGTAAAAAAATGCCCCAAGTGTATGTTTTACGATGTCAAGGATTCGCCCCGTGTGCGGCGTGCAAGCACGGAGAGGGATAGAGCGTCAGTTCTCCGTGATGACGTGACCGAGTAGCGCGGATGATGTACTATGGAATCTTGCTCAAAGGGATGCCTAGCAAAGATGATTCGAAGGGTGAAAGCGTCCCCACGCAGCGGACCACCTCCTTTCCCACGGGGAGTTATGAGGCTTTCTGCATGCCTCGCCAAGCCCGTGTTTCCACCTCATCCCGTGGAGTTTTAAACAAACGTGCCGCTTCCGGTTGGTCTCCGGGGACAGGATCCGTCCAAGCCAATAGAGCAGCCACTATCGCCTGGTTTTTCTCCGCTCGCGAACTCGGTCGGCGCGAAATTCGCCCACGCTGAAATTCGCTCGTGAACCCGTTTTTAGACATTTGTCAAAGGCGAGTCTATGCTGTCGGTAGGTAATCAGCACCGCTGTCGAAACCAACTCTGTCCTCTTCACACTCCAAGTGGGTAGGATTTGGCTCTTTGATTCTTGAGACGAGAACGCTGTTTTTTGATTCGCACATTTTTGTCGCTTGTTGCTCTCCTACTATTGGCCTTTCGCTGGAGCTATCGCACGTATCCCTTGGCTGCATTCAAACAAAAACAGTTTTGGCTGACTAAATTTTTTTTGACCAATTGGTGTTAGAGATTGAACAATTTGGATTGAATCAGTAGCTTTTGCCTCGATCTACGCGAATAAATAATACATTCCTATCGATGTAGTCAGTCAGTAGTTTTATCTAAACCGTAATACGGAAGTATTCGATATTAACCCATATCTGCGCAGTGGCAACAAGAAAACGATAAGAATTAGCTCTTCGTTTGTTTCTTATGGAAGTTTTTGCGAGCTACGCGAATTTTCAATAGAGTGAACCACGGTAATTAAATTCTCATTAGTAGATGTTATAAGTCTGCGAAATTTAATGCAACTGTCTAATTAGGAAACGCATTTTATCAAATTTTGTATCGTGTCGCAATGAATTTCTTATGGAAAATTTTTAACATTCGATAAACTTCAATATGAATGAATTTTATTACTCGCATATTAATCGGTATTTTTGAAAATTAGAGCGAGTAGGAGACGATATCTACTTATCAATGATTCAATTGATTTCTGCTATACCAATTTTCGTTGCGTTTCATTACTGATATAAAACTGCAGTTATTCAGAATTTCCAGTCCGATGGCATTAAAATAACTATTTAATAACAAAATCCGTAAAAGTTCGGAAAAATAAGTAATTAATAAGTAACAGATTTTGTGATTAAATAGTTGCAATTATGCAATTCTACCAAGTGTCGCTCGCGAACATTCAAATAATCGGATGGCATTTTGCGTTTGGAGAGCTAAAGATTACGAACGTGGCATCATGGCTTTTGAAAGAATTCGAAACCCGAGAACAGCTTTATGAGCGCAGTTCGCACAAAATCCGTCCAACTGCCGCTGAATCGACACAATTTTGTATCGCCGTCTCGTGGGCGCTCGTAAAATTCTTCCGCAGACGGAGGTCTTCAACGCGGTGCTTCCACGGCCATAAATTTTAATCGACTCCGCCCGATCCCGTAATTACCGTGAAACTTCTAAAGCAACGGAAATATTCCTTTTCCTCTCTTCGGATTTCCAACGTGCGGTAGTTATATTTTTTCTTCTCTCTTCACTCAAAATTGCATTCCCACGCCTCGACGCTACAGAAAGAGACATAATTATCACTCGACTCGAACCCCGGCACTTGAAAGCTGAGGGAAAGGGGGAAAAAATATTCGATTTTTCTCCAGAACTTCCATTTATGAAAGCTCATTTTTTTAAGTGCTGTCGTCGTTTTCCAGCTCAAAGGGATTTTGTTTCTCACAATCCGTCATTAGTTGGAGACTAATATGTAAACCTTTAAAGGAATTCCAAGAGGACAGCTTGAGATGTCATTATGAAATTCTCATTCCTATTTAAAACGTGGTTTATACTTTAAGCACGAAAACTCCTTTCTTAATGCAATGACTGAATCGATTGCAGGGAAATGCAGACAACATCCTGGAATAACATGGAATGCATTTAATTATGACCATCCCTCTTTTATTACGACCCCGACCTCAATTATATTCTATCGTATGATTTCATGTTGCCCAATTAACGCAGATAAGATTACTGACATATAGGTATCTTCATTTTGTTGCAATTTGTTTTGAAGTGTCTGTAGCAGAATGGTCCCATCGTTTACAAATCTCGGAGAAAGGTGAATTAGGTTCGGTGGTTTGGAGCCTAACAGCATCTCACTAATCAAACTTGAGAAATGGAGAACTACCACAAAGTCAAGGCCGAAGTAGTAGATTTTAGCATCTCACTGTAAAATAAAATCAACTGTCCAACATTATATTATACACTTAAGATACACGGTGAGTTAAATTTTAAATATTGCTCTATATATCGCAATATTCACTGTTCTAATTCTTTTTCTGGTTAAATTTCTTCCATTCATCACATATGGTGCCGGAGTATGATGATGGTATTACAATAAAAATTCAAAGAGAAAATAGGGTACCAACGGTGGAGAACACGGCACCGCTTCCAAATTTTGCCTTACATTTGTAATATATAAATGCTCAAATCAGTCTTTCATATTAGTTAAGTTGAAACAAAGGTCAGATGAATCGCGCGATACGATGCTAAATTTGGTAAACGGATTCTCGACGTATGGTGATGTAAATGCATCTTTTCAAGATGGAAAAATGATGGATTAATTATTTAGGAAGGGATCAGAGAAAAGAAAGCACAGATTGAAACGGATTCGACTTTTGTTTTTAATGTCAAACATTTTATATTCATCCTTATTATGGAGGAATAAAATCGAAATGAAATTAAGAAAATTCAACCGCAAAGGAAGGAATCGAATAATACTACCGTATTTTCTGGTATATAACACGCACCTAGTAGATAACACGCATTTTAAAAATCTCTTCGCTGTGATAATGTATAAATAACACGCAATTCAAAAATTTCTTCTGTGATAAGTGCATTGATAACGCGCATTTCAGAATTGTTATTATGTTGACGAGAATGTTTTTTCACTACTGTAATATTTATGATAATTACTCTTGTGTTTCGAATGGAATTATTTGATTACATTAACATTTACAATATGTTGGTTGAAATAAAATTGCCCAAGCGATAAGTGAGTATATGACGTGTGTTGTTTAGTCATTTGTTTCCGAGTTCAATATTCAAGATATTCAATGAAACGAGATTTTCCATATCACGCACTATTACTTTTATCATTTTTCTATATTTTTTGTACAGATAAAACGCGGGTTATCTACCAGAAAATGCGACATTTAAATTATTAACGGAATAAGGAATTCGTAAGGAAGAACAGTGCTTTGACAACACTTTGAGCTTACAATCTCTCTTGAAGCTGAAACCGAGCGTGTATAATATTAATCAGTATTTCCCAACCGGTGTGACGAGTTCCAATAGAACTTTTTTAGCCCATTAGGTGGGAATCGAGCAGGTTCATGTCGTTTTATTTTACTCGTTTTAGCTATTTATTTTTCAAATATTTCCCTTTATCACGAACAAATACTCTGAGAATTTCATTGCCATTCACCAGCAAACTAAATATTCGCAAATATTGAATTACAACGTTTAGAAAAACAAAATTTTCGCCCCTCGGTGGGAGTTGTCTGTTTCGAGATGGAAAGCACGACGTAAGACCGTAAGGGTTGGGAAGCACTGATCTAATTCATAGAGTATGTCAGTTTTACTGGAACAAAAAATATCGCAATATAATTGGACAAATGACCACTACTAATCAATACCAGATTATCAACTCAGTGAATTTTCTACACTTTGAAGTGTATTCCAAAGGTCCCTAAAAACAGATCACAAAGAATAAAATTAATAGCTCAAGTCTTAACTTCGTGATGTTACGGAGTGAATGAAAGAGTAAAGACGTTTTATTTATCTAAAAACCACAATATCATACAGCACACGACCATGGTTTTATTACTCTTCACCAGAAGATGATGCTTCGTCATTCCGCGTGTTTGACATGGCGATATATTTGTGATAAAACTGTTCTAACAACTTCTAAAAACCTTGATACATCCGAGATATCTCGTAGGAGAAAGTGGTTTAAATATCGGTCGCGCCTGACATATCTCGCATTTAGGATTTCCTGCTTTTTGAACCATATTTTACTTTCAAAAAGATATCTCAGTTAAGCTGCCGAGTGTATTGAGCTTGTATCGCATGCTTTCTTTTATCTGCGTTCCATTAGCATGCCTCTATTGTTTTTGCTAGCATGTGGATATACCGTAAACAGGTTTAAATTAAAGGATATAAAAAAATGAATTACAATATGAAATAGTTAATTAATGGGAAAAAGATTTTGTCACCGTTATTAGTTAAATATAAGCATACAAATTGACAAATAAAGAAATTGCTTATTTCCAGGTACAATTTACACAAAGAATTTGGCATGGAAGGGGTTAATCTTTAGTTCAGTGAGGAATATCACTAATTTGAATACTATACCTTCGAGTTTATCGTATGAAATCTAGTTTACTGGCAAAAAACATCATTGATTCATAATTTCCATGTATTACATCATAATTAAATTGTTGTCTGCGTTACGACCGCCTCGAAAACAGGCAACGTCACACCAGGAAGAGCGGAGAGCCGCGCAGGTCTCGTCTACCCGGTCTCGCAAATTTTTAATATATTCCACCCTTGCTTTTTTGCATCCTTCACACCGAGAGGATCTTTATTTAGTCTCGCGCATTTTTTCGCCGAGGATGCGCGCAGGATGACGGGGAGAGCCACATACGTATGAAGAAGAGGGACTCTCGAGCACGGGCGTGTCAAGAGTGGGCAGCGAGTGGGGTCAGAGTAGTTGCAATTCCCTGTCGCGACCTTTTGCCTGCTCATCCTGTCAGAAGCGGAAATAGAAGGAAAAAGAGAGAGCAATTATCTTCTCCGGAGCACTCTCCCATGGCATTAAATTCGTTTGGAGAATTATTTTTGTTTCCCCTCTCAAATCGTGTTTTCCTCCCGCGGCGGTTTCTTTCTAAATACGCTCTTTTTACAGCCCCTCCCCTTTGCAACTCTCTCCCCCCCTGACGGCTTTCTGGATTTGCCGTTAATTATTTTCCGTCAAAGACACGTAAGGAAGGTGCTGTTACCAGGTCGTTGGTTCTTGCGAGACGCGCTTTTTTCTTGTTTTTCGCATATATTTCTTTAGAGTCAAAAGAATTGGTGTAGATGTCTCTGGGGAAAAAGAAGGATGTTTACGTTATCCGAGGCGTGTTAAAGATGTGGAATTTTTTCCCGTGGAATGGACAGCAGAAGGCTGGACTTCCAAGGGTGCCCTTCATTAGCTTAATTTAACATATTGCAGAGTATACCTGAAACTTTGCAATGATATTTTTAAGGTCGCTCTTGAGTACACTTGGTGTTTTATGAAATATTTTAGATTTTTTTTTTGTAGATTTAAGCTCAGTTGCAAATTCAATATTAATAGCTAACAGTTTAGAGCTTCTTCTCATCATTGCTGGTACGTAAAATTTTAATGTTTTCACATTTCAGGAAATTAACGAAAATAATACATCTAAGTCTACATATGTATGCATCTACTTCGAGTCACCTCTCGGAGTATGGCAGGGAAAATCATTCGTTAGATGCAGCTTTACTAATAGCAATAAAGAGTTAATTCGTTCAGGTCGAAGGGGTGCAAATTAAGGGTATAATAAAATTAAAACAATTCTAAAGAAATAGAATTCAAACTTTGATATATTTTTAGCTTGCTTCATCAATATATTAATACGAACGATCGTATCTTAATGAGTGGAATTTAATGATAACACTTTTACAATCGCATTTGCATACCGAAAATAGTCTTTGGAATAAAATTCTAATGAGGCGTAGGTTTTGGCTGCGTAGATGTATAATGGTGATAAGTTTCCGGAATCACAGCGTCGTAGAATAGAAAATAAAACAGTTCTCGAAGTTCCGCCGACTATGCTGCGGCATCATCAGGATTATTTTTATTATTGACGACGCTTGGTCCGAAAACTTATCGCCAGCTTTAATCCCTGGATGAAACGTGCGATGCAAGGATGACCTATTTAATACAATTTGCAGGTGCAAATCTACTCGTACAAATAGTTCTATATCAATTGTAATCACCGGAGGAAAATAACGAACTTACACGCGAATCAGTCTTGTATATACCTCTGACGTAATGAAAGCTAAGGAGGTATGAGAGATGGCATCACCCATGCGGGGGTATGACTTTTATTTTGTTGATTGAATGTTATGAAAAAATTCAATTATAGGTTCATTGTGCTGCACTTACGCGAACATTTTCCACTTATGACATTTATCTCAGTGAAGTAAGTAAGGGTAAGGTACCTCACTCTTCATCTTCTATCTTCATATTAAGCCTCATTCCCTCTTCAGGTCCTTTGCTGGCTAATGGTGGAGGGATTGAAGACCATAAAGGCCTTCAGGCTGAGTACTTATCGGACCGTACAGGGAATGGAATAGGCTGTAAGATGGAATTCCGGTTTCCTTAGAAATAAACCGGTTAACCCGGTAAAACCTTGAGTAAACGATGAATAAGTGTGTACTTTTCGAATAATACGACTGGTCATTGAACCAAACTTTGAATTTCATAACGCAAAAATTTCGAAACGTCTGAAGTATGGAATACGAAAAATCGTATGGTACATGCTAGGAGTTACTCATTAGTTCGAATTAGACGGTATTTGAATTAGATGTAAATTGACGAGGTCCACCGTATTAGGGAGCATGAACGGAAGCAAATTGAGTATTTTTGTAGGTAATAAAGAAATTCAATATCTTGTTCGTACAGCTGAGCGGCCCAAAGAGAAAAGAAGTGAAAAATATCGAGGTGACTGGAACATCCTGTTAACAGATAGGAATCAACTCGGCATGGCTGTGTTTCAGTTAGAATACCTGCCCGAAAAGTGGGAGGCCTGGGTTCGCGTCCCAGTGATGTCGATGTTTTTTCGCTTCTGTTTCTCCTCAAGTATTTTCTATGAGCTGGGCACTCCTTCTGAATGCGCTGCTTCGAAATACGTGGTGGTTTACATGCTGTCTCATTTGGTTAGTCCAGTTCAAAAGTTAGCGTCCCAAAAGGTTTGTTTTGAACCTCAGGCGGATGAGACACACAGTTTCGATAAAAAATTATGTTCGGTACCTCTTGGGAGAGTTGTCCGTCCGATTATTGATCATTTCTTTTATATGCTCCCTAAAGTATTACCGTTTCCTCTCGAACTTTTCTCGCCTCTCTCATCCAACTCTTTATCCCTTCGCCCGCCCTTAGCAGCAAGTTGTAAAGCGAAGACTTTATTAAGCCACTCGCGCTCACACATACCGAATTCTCGATCGCCACTTCACCTTTATTCTTCTTTTTTTGGAATCAAGAACTTAAACGGGTGCGTCCGCGTCGAGAGTGCTTTTACCTTGGAGCACCTGAGGCCCGTTGATAAGGCGAATGAGAGGGAAGCGAGAGGCTGAGTTTACAGCCATAACGGGCCGTCCGGAAAGGTGAGCGGCGGAACTCTTATGTACGGGGAAGTGCATGCACACAAACACGGATACACACTTCATATTTCCAGCCGCAGGAACCAGGTCACGGAGTGGAAGGATCTCTCGCCCTTTCTTCCCCATTCTCCCTCACCTCCCCTTCACTTCTCTCAACTTTGTGCCGAAAAACTTGGTTGTCTGTCTCTCTTTGCACCCCTTCCTCTTGCTGTTATTACCCCTCCACCGTCGTTAATTTCGTATTACTTATCGCTCATTTAATTTTCACTAGCTTACGTTGTTACATTTGGATGACGTGGGTATTTTTGCTTATTTATCGATGTTATAGAGTTATTGACATGGTCATTGTGCTGCTACGAGGCTACTACTGCTACATCACTTATACCAGTAGTTGTATTGTTAAAAGTGCTTCGACAGCTGACGTCATTTGTGAAGATCGACCTGGACCAAACGTTAAAACCGGGACAGTCCCGGTCAAATCAGGACGATTGGTAAGCCTACTCATACCTCGAGCTATTGAGATGTGGGTAATGCTGAATCATGGCAGTCATTGTCTCATTGAATGTTATTATAAGTGTTATTCATTAATTCTGCTGAGGACCTGGTACGCTTGTAATATTCTTGCTCAGAGAGGATAAGCAAGGTTAACTACGTCATTCCTCATTTTGCCAAATAAGCCTCATTCCCTCATCAAAGATTTCAATTGCTAATGGTGGAGGGCTTGAGGTTCAGACCGGCCTCCAGGCTGAATAATGTACTGTATACATAATTGAAATTAGACACAAGTAATTTCCCTTTATATACTTGAGACTTTATTCCTGAATAATGACACTCAGAAAACAAGTGGCATTCAGTAGGTTCAGATGAAGTGTGAGGAGATAGTAAATGGTGTGAAGAACATATGGGGAATGAAAGATGGATGGATAGACAGCTGGTTACGTGCGAATCCAGGTAGCGGAGTGAAGAGTTGTATACATGCACTAGTGTAGTCAGTGATTAAACGTAAGAGATAGTCGGATGAGGCGAAAATGTCTGTATATAGAAATTGACTTTCACTCACCACGTATATGATTGCGAAAGTAGGGCGTGCCACGAGAAGTATTCGAGAATAATGAATACAGTATGAATGGCGAGTAGGAGGAACGTCAAGAAAATAAGGAGAGAGTCAGTAATGGCGGCGTAATGAATGAATGTGGACTAAAAGGAAGCCTGCGTGACCAGTATGAAAGTTGTTCTACGTTGTTTAAGACCAGAGGAAAGAATGAATGAAAGCTGAATGTTTAAGACGGTGAATGAAGCAAACTTGAGTACTAGAAGGGAGGAATACCGAGAACAAGCTGGTCGAATGTAATGAATGAGGAGCTGAAAAGTTACACGAGACAAAATTTGCACAAGGATAGGAAAGTATGGAAAAATGTTAGAATGAAAGAAACCAATAACATGCTTAGCGATTTTGTCGCCAGAACTGACGACTTTTTCCATTTTTAGCGACCTTTTTTCTGCTTTGGGTACATCCCGCACTTAAGCAAGCATACTCTTCCACGCAGACCCTCTTTTACTTAAAAGTAACGTAAAATATTTGACTTGTTTAAAAAATCAATTACTACGTTTAAAAAGCATTACGTTTGATTGATGAAAGAATAAAAATTCACTTACAAGATATCTTAACTTAGATTCCATTTATAGAAGAAAATTTAAGTTATTTTTTAACTACGTTTTAACAATACTTTTTGAGTTTAGCTACTTTTCAGGGTACTTATACTGGCGTTTTCAAAAATAAATTTGCATCACTGATGGTTACTCCAAAAGGGATTTGCACGATTTTTAAGCACGGATGTATGACTCTCAGGGACCCCTCGTCAGCCCTTCAAATGTCATCGCAGGTATAATTGGTCACTTACTCTTCCGTGAGTGACTAATTCTACTTTCGTAATTATACCTTCCCTTCGATTCTCTCAGTTTTATTCCACCTATCTTAAATGCAGTAGTTTTCTTACGCCACTGGTTTCCAACCTGCTAACCCCCTGATAATTTTGCATGCCTTTTCCTTAAACTTCACCTCTTTTAATATCAGACAAAGTGAGGATAAATAATTCATACTTCTTCAAGCAATAAGTCATACCTTATGAAACATGCATTTATTAACCATGAAAATGGAGAGTAACTTTCCTCTCATTCAAAGCATAGATAGTTTATTTTTATTAAACAGCGTGAGGTACAGGAATGTGACATTCGTGCATTTGTAGAGACTGTAGTATTGAAGTTTGAGGGTGCTAAAGATAGCAGGCAAAGCACCTATCGAGCGCTCACCTATAATCCTTTGATGAATTCTTTAGAGCTCACCTACTTTCGAATCCGGGCCGTCTGCCGTTTTGTTTGCGGAAAGTGGAATACAAGTTTTAATTAACAGCTATGGACGCTGATTCCATGAAATGAGACTCTATAAGGTTGATTCTTCGTCTTTATTGCGTCATTGGATCAGAGAAATTCATTTAAGGATGAAGTTAACTAAAAATTTTCATTTCAATTCAAGAAAAGCACTACTATTGTAAATTAAATCTTACCATAATGAAATGTAGGAAAGTTATAGGAAGAGTTTGCATGGTGCAGTGGTTCGTTCTCCTCTGGGGAACGCTTTCAGGGCTCATATAAACGATACCTTTTGAATATTGGGGGGAAATATGATAATCACGTTCACATCCCGCGTTTGTTCCAGTTGTTTGGCACAAGAAGCGTTTTTGTTATTTCAGTTAGTTGTCCAGAGCAAACTTAAAGAAGCATGAATTATCTACGCTCATCTTTTCTGACATTTAATAGGTGAAGTTTAAGGTAGAGGTATGCAAATTTATCAAGGGGTTCGCAGGTTTGAAACCATTGGCGTAAGAAAACTACTGCGTTTAAGAGAGGTTGATGAAATTAGAGTAAAACTGAGAGAATCGAAGGGAAGGTATAATTAATATACTAGCTGGTCTCATGTAAAACTGAAGGACCAATTATACCTAACGTACAACCACCTATGATTATGTTTTCAAATACCAAGAAAAAAATTACTCTTCAAGTTATTTTTCCTTAACTGTAAAGTTAAAGAACAATGACAACGAAATTTGGCTCATTGTACGTTGTGAAGCTATATTCTGATAGTATTTTCCCCCTATTTCTTTTTCTCAGTTTGGCTTTCTACAAGAGTTTCATTTTCCTGTGGAATACTTGTTGTTGCTCCTTCGAAGTGAGTTTATATTACAAGGATTAAGGAAAGGCTTGAATACTTCGCAGGATAAAGTCCTGCGGCTGTTAACAAATAAATAACAAGTGTGAAAAATAGCGACATGACTGGGACTCGAACACAGGTCTCCCACTTTCTGAGCAGGTTTTCCAAACATTCCCTTAACAGTGTGGAAGACACTCGGCATGGTAGTTCAGTGGTTAGAATACCTGCCCGGAAAGTGGGAGACCTGGGTTCGAGTCCCAATCATGTCGCTATTTTTCACACTTTTTATTCCTTTGAGTTTATATCAGTTTTACGGGGTTGATTCTTAGGCAGATAAAGTTGCTGGACCGTAAAAGTAACGGTCCCATCGAAAATAAATTGGTGATATTTCAATAAGTAAAGTAAGATTCACGACGAAGAAATTAAAGTAGAGGGGAGCGTAGAAAAAATGGATGTGAAAGGAAAAGAGAAAGCTTTGAGTAGTAATGCGTAGAAGCAGAGGAACAGTCAAGGGGTTGTTTTGAGGGTTTAACAGCCCTCCCCCCATGAGAACAGTGGGCAACACAGTGTTTATTCCATGGCTCTAAATCTCCCCCATGAACAAATCCTGACTACGTTCCTGTGTAAAAGGAAAGTAGACAAGGCCAGAGGGGTAGCGCACTAAGATTGAATAGGTGTGATTTGATGAGTGCGTACAACTAATTTCAAGTCACCTAACTATGCCATAGATATCTTCTGGTGAAATGGGGTTGACCTCTCTGGCGGTCACTTTCTTTGCCTTTAAATAAGTGCCGTCTCATTTAGCGTGACGAAGAACCGGTGAAAGTTACCCCTGAGACATGATTACGCATCGCACTCTCTCGCTCACAAAGCACAAAAAAATGACGCTTGAAATGTACCGTTTATCCTTCCCCATTACTTTAGGCATTTCCTCCTCGTCAACGCGTCCTTATTTTTTCACCGAAGCCCATGTCATCTTCAATGGAGCAAAGACAGAAGGACCTTGGATGAAAAAAATGATAATTTGCCATGGCCCTCCTAACTGCTCACTATTCACCTTTTACCTTCTCTCGCAAGTCTTCCCTCTGAAAATTATTCCAAAAGACACACTGATCTAGGAATAAAATAAAGCGTTGTTTGATTGTACACCCATCTCGAGCTAATCTGTTTCTTCCATTTCAGCTAGTTTTGAATTTTGTTATTACCAACTGGTATGATATGTTACCACTGAGACATGATAATCCATCGCATCTTGCAGATTCTCTTTTCCAGTTCCGTCGTAAAACGGACTCATTTATCATGAAATTATAGATCTCATCTAAACAGGAAATCGATCTTTATTAGACTGGGGATTTATAAAAAGAATTTAATTTCATTAAAGATAAGGTATTTCTAGTTTAGTACGTAATTCTATCACGGTAAAGGTTTTAATTAAAAAAATATCTATCCAGTATTATCGTTGTCTGGCAGCTTCTTATTTATTTTCATAATTTTTCGCGTACATTCACATATATTTCTCTCATGTTTTCAATCAACGATTTAAACACTTAAATTTAAATTGAATGCTCACGATATACACGAATGTTTGCGAGGTAATTGATTACTATTTTAAAAGTTTATTTTTCATTTAGAATTGTGATGGAGACTTGCCACTAAGTCACGCTGGAAGTAATAAATGGGACTTCGATTCCATTAAATAGTGATGGGGATTGTGTAATTCTAGATAAATATAACATCCCCTTACAGAAAATTAAAAAAAGTATCTTTTAATAAATATCATGCCCACATCATCATAAATATCAGGCGAAAGAATACGTGCGCCAACGTGATTACAATTATTTTTTTGTCAGGTAACTGGTGTTAGAATTAAGTACAGTGTGGTCGAATTACCATCGTGTTCGGTTATGATCGAATTATCTTAAGTCGATTCGAACGTCGGATTTGCTTAATTTGTCGGTAGAATCAAGTGCAAATGTTAATTGTAGTGGAAGGCTTGTTTGGTGGTTAAAATCTTATATACATCATTGATCTGCATCTTTGAGCTTGAAAATTTAATCGATTCTTTCTCACCCGTTTTCTGCAAATTTCCCGCTTTCTAGTTATAGAGTGATACTTCGGATAACGAATAACCCAGCAAACAAATTAACTTAATTAGACGAATTTTAGTCTTAAGAGACCACTTTTAGAGCTAACCTTCTACAAGTCACGATCCATGCCCAAACCAGGATGTGAACCCGGAACCCCGGCATTGCTAGACTAACACGCTAACCACTACGCCACCGAGGTCGATGTAGTGGATTTCCTACTTAGATTTAAATTAGTACTTTAGAGTTTTTGGGAAGTGTTAGTATATTTATTTTAGGATTTCCGCCGCAACTCATTTCGGAAAATTTTAAATTGAGGGTTATGGACGTCTTTAGAACGAATGTATTTCGGAAAGAACTGTCTTCTTCAGCCTCGGTATTACATTGGTACTGTAAGTTATAAATTCCCCAATGGCTCCGATTGACTAAATTATCTCGGCTCTCAATCGTTTTTAACCACAACGAAGAAATAAATGAGGCGTGCGACCAACTTATTGGAAACTAGAAAAGTCGAATGGCCGTAGGTCGTGCAGGCTAATCGACTTCTAAACGTGAACGGGACTTTGAGGGTTTTCATAGTACGTATTCTCCCTCGAGTGCCAGCAACCTCTGAGTGGAGAAGGTTTAGGAGAATGTTGAGGCTGAGGAAGTTCCTCGAAACCGGTTGTAGAGTGGTGCGGACGATCAGGTCGAGTATTCGAGTGTTTCTCTCCATCCGACGTCTTCCTCGAACTGCTCGTATGGAACACCCATCGAAAAATAGGACGTGCTATCTATCGTCCGATCGATCTGCTACGTGTTAATTTTCGAAAATGGGATGGATTCTAAATTGGGGACGAGGTTCGGTTGAAATGAGACTATTACGGTTCCTCAATCACTGACCCAAAGACACGCTTTCTGATGGAATTTCGTTTCGATTTCGGCGAAACGCTCCGAATTTTTTACTCTATGAGATATCGAGATTTCGAGGCGTCGATACGATTCAGGAAGATAAATAACGAGAGATTTGCGGGATGGAGGCGAAAATCAATCAAAGGTGTTTACGGTGCCGGATGGATTGCTGGGCGAAATCGACGAAAGAGGGGCGAAAAACTGAATTGCCCTCTGTAAATAAGCTAGAAAAAACATAAGCAAAAGGGAGACAAATAGGAAGTATTTACAGTTCCCAGTTTAGATAGCGATCAGAATGTAAGGGGATATTTGCGATAAACTCTGGAGGGAAAAAGTGAAGATTGATAATCTCTTGTTTGGATTGGCAAGATTTGACTATAAATTTCAGAATGGAAGGGAGATACAAAGCTTACATGCTCGCTTTTTCCTCCGAAACGAATAAATCTCTAAATATCGCGAAATAGAAATAACTGAAATGTAGCAACTCCTTTGTGGGTTGTGAAAGGAAGTGGAGGACATTTTTGATGTAGAGAGAAAAGTCCTATTATACCAATTAAAACTTAACCATTACAGCTTAACAATATTAGCCAGCCAAAAATTGTGATTTTTGTTTGAAATTTATTTCCATTTCAAAGGCATAATATACTGTCATAGGCATTTTTTTACTTTGAAGTACTTCCCTTTAGTGATGAAATTCGATTGGGTGAACTATATTTTAATTGTAATTGCAATATTCGTTTTTTGACCTAATGCTAAATTACATAAAAAATCATGTTTTTACGTTAAGCCCACAAGTCTCGTTTATAAAATTCGGTTTATATAAAAATAGCCCTCACTAGAGAGTCGCCAAACTACTCCGAAACTTGGAAGGGATAACTTCGTAAAGTTTAGTTGCTTAATGAAAGAAAAGTACAGGTTTTTGACAATATTACGAGAATAGTTTCCTCTGTAAATCTTGACATCTGAATACTGCACGATTCTTTTCCTTCACCGTCAAAAAAAATTCATTCGCAACTATGAACCATTTGAAGTCGACAATAATTCCAAGTAATGAACAAGGCTTCTTGGAATCGCACGGTTAAAACTGCTGCAGCAGTCGCGTCAGTGATTCGTTAGCAATTCGTCACGAATGGGCTGAATAAACGGAAAAAAATGTCGAGTTGTTTAACAGTTTTCGCGCTACCCCCTCGCTCCCGAGAGCAACGGTAAACGAATTGGAAAGCGAATTAATTTCGGTGTCATTCTCGCAAAACGAACTGCGTGGAGCGCAAAGGAAGAATCCCCCCATCCATCGTTTAATTAAACGTCCTTCTCATCGGCCTTTCTCTTCTTCACTAGCTCCTTGCAAGGCCATTGGACCAATGAGTAATTAATTCGTTTTAGTTTTGGCATTCGTGAGGTCACTCCGCCAACAGGAACGCTCTCTCCTCCGAAGTATGGAGGGACTGCGTCGTGAGAAAACAGCTGACGCGCGCTCTTCCGCCCAAGGCGGTTCTCAAGACGCGACGAAAGGTCAGGATTAATGTCAATGATCTTGGTAGCGATGCACGGCGCGGTCAATCGTTACCTGAGAAGCCTACCTGACGCGGGAGAGAGACTTCGGCGAGACCATGAAATGTTAAAGAAGCGTGAATGACATCCGCCGGAGGTTGGGAAACTTTTTAAATGGTCGTCTGTGCAAAGAGAATTTTATATCCGCAAGTATTGGGGTTGGATTATCTTTTTAGTTCCTGCCGTTAGTTGGAAGTCTCCGGTAAAGCAGCCGAGATTTGTCCCTAGGCAAGCATATATGTGTTAGGAGTACACAGCTGTGTTAAAACGTTAGGGTTCAAATGCTCCAAAATTAGTTGATGCAGGAAGCCGCGTGGAAGGTCTAATAGGAAGAGAAGTTCTCTTCATTCCCCGAAGATAGTAACTTAGTTGTCGAAATAAGTTCTGAGAATCCCAAGGAAATAATTCTGGAAAGAAATTCTGCCCACTGAACTACCATGCCGCTTTTCTTCCACACTGTTCGGGAATGCTTTTGTGGTGGTTAGAATATCTGCCCGGAAAGTGGGAGACCTAGGTTCTAGTCCCAGTCATTCCGCTATTTTTCAAACCTAGTATTTCCTTGGAATTCAGCCGCGCGGCTTTTCCGTGCTAAGTCAAACACCTTTGCTCGTTCTTAGAATTGAGAATTTCAGCAGTGAGCTGAGCCACGGATAATCCCAACCACTTGCTAGTTTCGTTGACTTTGTGGACTCTCCACGTTACTACCAACATCTAAGGCCTTTAGAGCATATAACCTAAGGCAAGTAGGGAAATCGCGTTGGAGGAATTTGAGAATGCTTATCTGTGATTTGCCCCGGTTTGGAAGTAGGCAAGGGGAAGTTTTTACGAGGAAAACCTCCTGAGTAGGTCTTTCCAAGTTTCCACGTCCCTCGCAGGTCGCGGATGTTTCAGCGGCTAAATTTACGCGAAATTGAATCAATAATGGTGCTCTGGAGCCTAAGCCGTTGGAGTTCTTCAAAAATTTTAATTACCTCTTCTTCGAACTCCGATGTATTCCGGGCGAGGTGAGCTACATCAATGCCTTTTTCGCTCGTTTTTCGGCTACATTCCTCGTCTTTCGAGGGTCTTCCAGGATGACGCAACGGGACGAAATGACGAAAATTCATCTCTCGGAATTAACGGCCTCTCCCTCTTCAGGGCTGGAGTGCATTTGATACGTGAACCGAGGAAAAGTTTCTTTGCACTCGGATTAAACAGCAAATTTTGGAAAGTTTTTAGGTCGATTGAAACAGGGGGGGGGGAGGGGGAACTCGCGTTTAAACTTTCCGGAAAGTTATGTTTCGCGGAGCCTCCGTTGACATCGACGCAAACTCGAAAGGCGGAAAAGAGCGGCGTTAATAAATTATCCGAAAACTTCCCGAAAAATTCTATATCCGCGAGGCTTTAAGCCAGCGTGATCCGGCAAGCAATCATGCGGGAAATATGGGCCTTCCCGTCCGCCATGCCCGCAATGAGGTGAGCGGGAACCCCTGTCCCTTCTCCAGGGTCTCTAATAATTTGTAACTAATGTCTCAGAGATGGGTTTCTTGATGACGCCAGGGAGGTAACTCGGGGGATGGTATGAAATATTTCGCGAGGAAGTTTAGCCGGGAAAAGGGTCTCCGGTGCGAGATGAGCCCTCCGAAGAGGTGTCAACGATATTTTTTCTCGCCCACTCCCGTTCGTGTTCGAAACTTGGCGAAGGGATAAGTGACGATTAGATCGGAGAGGAAGACGACTCTTTCAATGAAATATTTACGTCCCTCTTTCATGCCTTTCACACCCTTCCGATCCCGTCCTCTCCCCCTCGCCTTTTTTGGAATAAATATGAAGCTTTCCGCGCGACTTATCCGACTTCTCTCCGTGAGATAGTGATTGGCATTTTTATTTCGCTCGTTCCGCAGATTTTGATTTTGAGTGGTCGATTCACGTGTGCTCTCTAGAGCGGCGTTACTAAAACTCGCAGGGGGTGTCAAACAGATGGCACGCCTGCCACACGCCGCCTGCCAATATGGCATCTGAGTTTTTCTGGCACGCGATGATCTGACGGCTCTATCCTCTTTGTATATTCTTTTACATGTTATATATTATTTGTTTAAATTCAGGCTCCTATGTACATAGATGCCAATTCCGTTGATCATTATTATTAATTGCCAATCATTTTCATTAATAACAACATCTGTAGCCCATCATTGACGCAATTACATAGATAATTTCAGTATCTCTTTAGTCTGTATTAGTATGGTATAATTTAAGTATCTCCTTGGTTTTGCACCAAATTGGCTCGCAATTCTTTTCTTTTATCAAACGCAACATATTTCAGACAAAGGATTCGCCATCCATGTTGTAGGCCAAGTGAATTTGGAACATCTTCAGAAGTTATGCTAGTGAGGCGTCATTGCAGTGACCTAGTGCTGTTTTTTGCCTGAAAGGCGCACCTCTTTCTCGTTAATTTAATTATTACAGCGAATTCAGCCAGTCATACGGGTGTATTCGATAAAATGAGGAATTTCATAAAATGCAAAAAGGCCTCGATGCCATAGATGCCTATTTATTTCTTGAAACTTCGCTAGACCCTGGAAAGTTACTAAAAAGTCTCTAAGCTGGGAAAAAATATTGCTAAAAAGAAGTTAAAAAATACAATAGCGTGATTCAATGCTGGAAATAGAATATCTGTTCATAAATTATACGAATTAAATACATTGTATGATTGTTGTCTTTCGTCCACTGAATTTAATGTTTTATTAATTTTAGATTAAGTCAAACATGTTAAGTGTGTATTGAGGACCGCCATAAGAGTAAATGCTCTGTACGATAGAGTGCCAGAAGTCGCTCTAACGGAGGGAAGGTTGCTAAAAGAGTGAAAAAATCGCTAAACCTAGTGACAAAATGGCTCAATTGGCAACTTTGCTCAGTGCTTATCGGATTAACGCATTCTTTCCTAGCTTTAAGCTCAAGAAAGAGAAAAAGCAAAGTTTCTTAGAAAATGGAGTCAGAAATTCAGTTCTTCAGATCTGGCTCACTCAGCAAAATTTAATATATTGTGCGCTACGTTTCTTAGGTTAAAATTGGTAACTTAGTGAGGCAAAATTTGTTTAAAAACGAGTCAAAATTAAAGTACCGGTGAAATGTTTGCGTAATTTGTATCAAAGAATAGCACGTTGCGAAAATTAAATAGTAAATATGGTAAAGTGAAAGATGAACGTTTGAATGACAAACAGCGAAAATTTTGAAATATTTTCCTATGGGCTTCCTACGAAATACTACTAAACTTCTAATTTTATTTCGTTCAATTAAATTTGAATTGGAACTTATTCCGCACAGTTTCAATTTTACGTGCAATAATCCTGAATTAAAATTTTTTTCTCCCTCGAAATACGAATTATCGCAATATCGCGCGCTTCTCAGTAACGAAACGTGAGAGAGAATTCTAGGAAATTTCAACGAGGGCAAAATGAGCGCCGAACTTTTTCATTCGAAGCATTTCAAGCATGCCTGAAAATCATATTCACGTTCATGGATCGCCCTCACGGGAATTCTTTCGGCATCCACGTCTTCGTGGAACGGAGCAAGAGTTTTGCCTTGACTTATTGTCTTTTCCGCAGAAATTAAAAGCCAGGGAATTTCGCAAGAGCGGAAAGAACGCCGCCATCGGAAAACTATACCTTGGATTCGTCTCTTAACACGACATCGGATTTAATATGCATCCGCAGCGATGAAAATTTTCTCATTCAATTTTGGCTTCCTTTCCTGCCTTTCGGGCGGGACTGGGGGAGGCCTCCGGAGGATGTTCGATCCGTCCTCTCATTCCTTTTCCAAGAATAGTCCCCAGCATGCATCTCGGAAACGTTGGGGGAAATTCCTAACGGATTTTGGGGAAGGATGCTTTACAGTATCTCGAAAATAAGACGGGATAGCGCAAAAATGTGCATTAAACTAGATTAACTCGAGGATCAGAAGTCTCTGGAATTCTTTGCTTTTTGCATATCAAGGTAATAGAACTCGGCTCTTATACGGAATTCGATGAATAGAAATGTATGGAGGCTATCATTGGCTGTCGTAATACCTTCAGATTTAAAGAGTTACGATTACAACTCTTATACAGAACGACAAATCAAATTACTTGTTTTCACTCCATTAGATAAAGACTACAGCTAAAATATGAAAGAAAAAGTATGAACTTCTGTAGTAATAACTTGGTGGAAATGGTAGCACACTATATTAAATGAAATATATACATATACTTGAAATCTGAGTCACTTTTCCACAATATTACTACTGGAACTTCCTTTTGTTGAACCTAAGACTTTGTATGCTACTAATATTCCCAAACAAAAACTTATGAAATTCATATAAGAGGAAAATATAAATTTTGTTTTTTATTTACCATGAAGTTCTGATTTTTTCCGTCGTAGTGGAACATACCTGAAAAGAAAANTGTAACCTTCAATTAACTTTTTAAATGCCACTTGATCGTGTTACTAGTATTAATTGCATTACTTTACTATTGTAGTATTACTTTTCTGGTGTTAATTGTTATTATTCTAAAATTTTGAAAAGTAATAGTTAAGATTTATTTTAATGATACTATGGAAGTAACGAAATCGTTTCTTGATTAGTAGGTTACAAGATAACATATTCGACCATAAGTAATCATAGTGTAGTATCGGTAACCATAGTGACGAAAAATCGTTATTATTCGCTAAAAATCCGATTATTTGGACGAAGATGCTACAAATTCATAAAGATACAAACTCTCGCTCTGGTTTAATGCTACCAAAATCCCTCCTTGTTATAGCGGCACACCATTGCGAAAGTGATATTTCCAACTCTCTTAAAAGTGAATTTGACGGGATCTTCAGCTTGTTTACATATCCGTCCTTTGGGAATCCTTAGCCTCCAAACCTCTAACTTTTTAACATTCGATAAACGTGTATTTTAAGTACAGTTCATCTCGTTTACCTCATCTCTTATTCATAGACCCATCGTATGCCAAGTGCCTGTAAAGTATGGAAGAAGCGGCAGTTCGACGTTCGGCAGGAGAATAAATAGTTGGCACTTTCTCTCTTTCTCGAATTCTCACTTTTCGGTCTCCCATTCCTTTTCACCAAACGAACTGCCTTCCTTCCGTGAAAGATATTATTGGTATGGGGTTTTTCCCAAGCGGTCCTTGTTCGATACGTTTGCATTTCTGATATGTCTCATCTAACAAATCTTCGAAATATTTCCTTATATTTCAAATACTACTTGCAGGAGTCAAATATGTCAAATTTTGAAGAGGTAAGATATAGTTTTGCAAACATTTATAGAAACGGACGATATAAAAAAGATAGATTACCGAATAAAATTAAGGGAAAATAAACTTTTACCAAAATTTTGGTAAATCCCGACGAATTTAAGCACGTAAGAATGGACTTGCCAGAGTTTTCGCTCTAGAAGATTCAATGAGATGCCTTCAATTGAAATTGTTAGGGGTTTATGACTGTAACTGGAAGCCTGAGTGAGAGTAACGAACAGTTTATGTAAAATGATTTCTCTTGCGGATACAACGTAGAGATATCGTGGCGGTCATTGACTTCCTCTAAAAGATTTCATAACACGTTTCTCAGTAGAATGAACGGCGTCCTTGCCGCCGCAGATGTTAAGCAGGAGATAATATATCGCTTCACTGGACACCGATTTTAAGTCTCCAACGACCGTGAAAGCGCGTGATGTCCTCCACTCAATTTAAGTTCTAGAGCTGCTAGCATATCAGACTAACGGAGATAGCGGACATCTAAATTATTCTTTTCCTTACTACTTTTCACATATCAAATGTTGATTTAGCACGATTACAAGAGAACTTAGCTGCAACGTACTAAGTTCTTTTTTTTGCATCGGATTGCATCAATAATAATTTTACACTACTTATCCTACGACTTCTTGACTCGCTACATTAGAATACCGTAAAACAAACCATAAGTTGAGAATGAAATGCCATTGCGTGAGGTACGCCTCATCCCTTTTCCGACTTCCATGTTTTAATTATATGGGTTCAGATAGGTTTACCTCGGTTAATTCCAAATTATCAAAATTAAGGTAGTTATGAAACTCAACATCGACTGTTGCGCATATTTAATGCTTTCTTTCTCTATTTTTGGTGTGCCAAGGCTGGTGTGTTGGATTTTTTTCTAACAAGTGGCACCTCTGTACATATCAAGTCAGATAATTGAGTATTTGAAGTATCTTGGTTGTGAGCTACTTCAATGAAAGATGGCAATACCAGAATAGCAGCTATTCAGCGTTATTAACGTTGAAGTTATCAGAAAAACAACTGCAAGACTTATTCAAACATGTTCTCAACGTCAGCTCACTGACCGAATTGCACGGAGTAAAGTCTAAGCCGAGTCTGGGTTAGTTACATGTCGAAGAGAAAACTTCTAAGGATAAGTGTGTACTCTTCGGAGAAAAAATTATGAACATTAAAGAAAAATGCGATCAAAACAACTGATCAAAATCCTTAAGAATCTATTTCGGTTCGGTTAGCCATCGATCCACGAAGTAATGCACGCCATGGGTTATTTACTTTGCTGTCGCTAGGTGTTTCATAATTCGCCGTACGTGTCTCAGCTTTTCAGCACTACGTTAATGGCTCCTGACCTTCAGCTTCCGTTTATGCTCAGCTTGGACTCTCCTTGCATGCATGAATAGCGGACTTATTTGAATACACGAAGCTTTCCTGTTTCTTTCGTGAGAATGCGAAGGTGGTCAACGATGACCGCTTTCTTGTCTCCTCTTACCTGATATAATTGTTTCATTTTTCCGTTTAAATATTCGTTCAGGAGAGGAAAGGTTCGAAAAGTTTCTACAGTAGAATTTTTTCGGTGATCAGTTCCATAAGAAAATCTACCAAGCGGTCGAGGCCGCGGAAAAGGAGGAGGAAATCACCGTCTTTATGATAAATTACCTAAAGACAGGATGTCTTTCAAAGCATTAATTTTTATGAAAGCATTTCCTTCGGCTCCATTCATCTTGTTTACTTAAAACTGCATGATATAGTGCTTTTTACAGCTTCTCAAGAAACTCCTTCGTCGAAAATGGTTTCTTGCTCCTTTAATTTCGAAATCTCTTCTCCTTTCTCTCAAATTTCCCTCTCATTTACCCAGTATTTTCTTTATCCGAAATGTCTATTTTTTCTTCACTGTCTCACTTATATCATCATTTTCGGATCAGAAATGAATACCGCTGTATTTATGCACATACTAATACATGACTATATACTCATACATAAAACGATTTCATAAATTGTGGAATCGAGACTCAGGAGCACTGTTCCATCGAACAAGTGTGCGTCAGGTTTTCTAAATGGTGATCTTATCATAAACATCTCATACATAGCCACGTAATGCTTCTTAAGGATTAGTATAATTTACCATTAGACATTGTAATTTCTTATCGATGCCTTCCAAGCAATACGCTTTTCAGTTGGAAACTGAGCAATGTGTAATATAGATGCGTGAGATGGAGATTTATTGCTCGCAACATACTTCAAGTTTCTCGCAATGTTTGGTACAATTTCTTGAATAAGAGAACATTAGCACGCATGATCCTACATCGGCAGTTCTAAAAACTCTTCAAGTAGTAGTTGCCAAGGGGGATGTGACATAAGGCAATTTTCTTATTATGTATTACTATATTAACAACTAATTGTAACCTTCAATTAACTTTTTAAATGCCATTTGGTCGTGATAAATTTAGTAGATATACTTCTATACACTGAACGTGGCAAAACGCCAGAATCTGATTTTAATTCGAGCTCCTCGTCAGATTTAGCCAAATTGATGGTACTACAAAGTCACAGAGGGGGAGGCGATCGCCCCCTGGATCCGCCAATGTGATCCTAATGGGAGGAGATGACTCGTGACTACTTCGTGATTCCTTTCTAAAAATTTCCCCCGGAATATTTCTTCCTCTTCCCATCTTTCTCTTATCTCCCTATCCTTCCTTTGGATTTATTTCAACGCTTTACCACTTTATGCACGAAAGTATGTGGAATAAATGTGATTTCTTTCACCTCGCTTTCTTATTTTATCGAATGATCAGTACCTCTGCTTTAATCCCTTCTTTTTTCTCGCTATATAATCTCTCTTCTTCTTATTCTCACCCATATAACTGTTTCCTGAATGGCGATTCAAACTTATTGCCTTAAGGTACAACATGTTGTTGCATAAATTCCCTTTTCGCATCCAATCAATACTGCAAGTACATTCTTGGATTTTCAAAGGCCTAATGACTGAGATTATTTCGCGTGGAGAATTATCCAAAATGCTGTCCGTAATACACAATGCAATCAACTGAGGATTTTACTCTCTACTTGTATAACTTTATCAAGCTGATGAGTATCTCTTTCCTCATTTAAAACTTTCACCTCGAGTGCGCGAGTAGTTAAAAAGTAGTTGAACATATTTCTTTTATCTGGATACGTCCTTGATTGTATAGATTTATTAGTTCAATTTCAAGGGAGCGGTTAAAAGTACATGCCTAAAGATAACATTTCGAGACAATTATCCTAAACGTAGCAGTGAAACAAAAAGAGATTTTTTAACTGATTCTTCAAAAACCGATCGGTCGATCGTTTTACTTCTTCCTTCCGTGACCGACGTTCGATAGCAATAAACGAAATAAATACGTAATTTCTACACAGTGTGGACAGCAGAGCAGGATGGAAAAAGAAAACAAAAACGGCAACCGCTACAGGCGCTGCAATGAAGCTGTATTTTTAAGAAATATGTATACAAATACAAATTGATGTTTCCTTAAAAAATACCAAACGAACATTCGGTGAACCTTAGTTTTGGAATTTGTAAATATTTGGCATCCCAAAACTTATTCACACCAATGCCAACCAACTGCATTGCTAAAACTTGAATTCTAAAATGATTTACTTGAATTCTTCCCTTAAAATAGGTATATTTTCGAATTTCGAGTAATGCTAAACCGAGCCCATATAATAGATAATTATATTAGCATGAAATGTCTACCACATTTAGTTATGGATATTGTATTTTTGGATTAATATTTAAATAAGGAGTAAGTTTGCAACATAACGGAAGAGTAATTCCAAATGCAATGAGCGAAAACCAATGTAATATTTTAGTTTTAATCAAGAGTATAGATATAATTTTACGCTGACATGTCTGAATAGAACTATCTCATGACGACAGGTGGTTCAGTAGGTAAAATTATTAAACGATTATTAGATTTCGGCTAATTAAGGTTTCGGGTAACAAAAACGATTCTGGAATGAATTATCTTCGTCAGCCGAAGCATTAGTGAGTTTCGCCGATAATAAATTATTTCTACTAAACAATTCCTTCATTAGCGAATAATATGATCGTTCGTAAAATCATGTTTCCGACTCCTCTTATGGCTGATAAGGCTTGTTACACAACTTTTCGCCGCAATCTCACAAAATCCCTATTTTTCTAGTATTCACATATGAATACTCTCCGTAAGCGAATATAAAGATGATGAGAAAAGTCATGACACGGAGCCACGGAGAAAAACAAACTTCAAGAGAAACACTTCATTAGCGTCTGTTTGGAATCCTCGTCGCATCTTACGGGTAAAAGATCTCCGCCAGTGCAGCTACATGCCGGAGATTTTATCTTTAAGGAGTCTCCAGACGTTCATATTTTACGTTTATTTCCCGGTCGAAAGTGTCCCCTCAACTTTCACTAAGGGATACCGGGAGTGAAAATCCCGCAGTTGGTCGATCGTGAAGATAGGACGGCATTCTCGCCTTGGATACTTCAGCCGAGGAGAAGAATGTAGGCGGCACATCTTCTCGTCGCCCCGATAAAAACACCTATTTGAGAGCGTTATTCATGAGTTAGCAAATCGAATTTGTTGTCGAAGCGTTACCGATACACAGGGAGTGTGTTCCCCCGGTTTTCCACAGCCATCTCCATAATTATTCCCTCCGACTTAAACGGCGAAGTTTTCGTGGGCAATTAGACGGAAGCAGGCGGCTGCGAAAGATAAATACCGTCGGATGAATATTCAAAGGGTTTTCGTGCGAGGAAATCCCGCGTGCGATTGAATGGCGTGGGCGGGACGGGGGAGAGTAAAAGTGGAGAGGAAAAATCTGCGTGAAAGACACCCCCGCGACCATGCCCGCATTGCGGGGCAATATCCCTTCCCTGCGTCGCACGCGAAAAAGTTGGTCACCCTGCCTTCCCTCGCCTACGCTATCCCCCCCATAACGCCACAGGCGTTCGCCCCCCCTTCCATTTTTTAAGACGTTCAGAACGTCATCGGGTTTCGAGTAGGTTCGTGGACGTGCGCTATCCGCACACCTATCCTTTCCCTCTTTCGTTCCCAACCGCGCTCACGTTCTACGCGGAAGAGGAAATATCGAGACGGCCTCCTCGGCGAGACCATTTATTTTATTTACGCCGGAATGTGACAGGTGTATCTGTTTCCAGGCGCAACAACAAAAGAAAATGTTTCCGTGTTATCGCACTCGGCTACGTAAGGTGTAGCGCTCGTCCGAGAGGGAGGGGTTTCCTCACTCTTGGAACGTGACAAATATACTTCTACCGCGGTCCTGAAGATGTCGCATCACTGAAAAATATGCAACTAGGGTTGCTATGGTTATTATGGCATATGGAGGTGTTAAGCTAGTTTCAGAAAATATTGCCTCTCTATTATTAATAGATGCCATGTGTAATTTAGTGGTGTTATGAATAGAGTGGTATAAATTTGTAATTAGTATTTTCACTGAATAGCACTATGGGCAAAAATTTTTGCAAGGAGTATTTTCACTGATATTACTACATGTAAATATCTTCATCTATTCTACACCTTTGTGCAATTCTTTCTTATCAGTAGATCGATATTTCTTTCTGTAGGAGAGCAAAGAATTTTTTGGTGTGTTCACTAGAATAACCTTAGCAATAGCCATCCACTAATGGGCTTATCCTAGATTACCTTAATCCCTGAAAGGAATTGATGTATGTGCTTAAATTTTAATATGCGAATCATTAGTTCCGATCAGCCTAGTCTTAAAATTAACGATGTACAAAGATGCTTCATTTGAGATATGCTTTTATCTTTTAAAGATAGTTCTTTAAATTTAAAGTACTTTATCCTAGATACTATATGGATTTTTTCTAAGTAACTTAAAGCAGGAAAGTTTTATCAAAACCTTTTATAAATTCCTTAAAATATACTCTGACACTAGCTAAAAATATGGATATTAATCTCACACTTGAATTTATGCTTATATATTTATCTTACGGTGAAACCTATAATTTAAAAGAATTTTATGGCTTTAATGACAACGATTTGAATAACGATAAGTGATAATTAAGCCAAAGTGGTTTAGAAGCATGATATAGGGCAGCGAAAACGAAAATTAGACGAGGATTGATTACTATCCTCGATAAAAGTAAAGCTGATTTTGCATGGGATAAATTCTATAGTAATATCACGTTAAGTTATGGTTTACGTAGATGCTCTTAAATCTGGTTTAAAGATAGATTATAACCCAGTACTGATTGTATATGCATGTTAGGTGAGGAAAAAGAATGTAAATAGGATTTATATTTCAAAAGAAAATATCAAAGGAAGGTATATACCTGTACGACAGGTACAGATATATACAATAATTCTTCGTGCCTACAGAGCACGAAGTAATAATACATTCAGTTTTCGAAAAAAATAAATAGCTCGGACAAGCCAGTTTCTTCATCCTATTTTTCATGGAATGAAACTTTACGGTGTAATGGATATCCATAAGCTTGAATACAAACGAGAGAATAACCAATCAACATTGTTTTCAGATTTGATTACTCCTTAGAAAGGATTGTTTAGTTTTACCCTAGAATTTCTGCTGATGAAAAGAGAACCGTTAGATGTTTCAACACCATGAGTCAGGTTACTCTATTTCGGTTGGAGTAAACGACATACGAAAGATGTCCCAAGTTTCAAATGAGAGAGCGAATGTTACTCTATTTCTAGTGGCGAAATTGAGATTATAAGGGGTAGTATATATTTTACAGCAGTTGTTTTTACTGCTGCTATCTTAGACCAATGACACTCCAAGCCTAGAATGGAGAAGAAAACAAATGAAGAATTCATTTAGAGAAGAGAAAGTCTTTATTTGCGGTGGATACCATTTTTAATAAACAAAAAATACTGAATCCCATCTTAAGAGGGTATCATCATTTTCCTGGGGCGTTACGGGTGTATTTTCCTATCTCATTCCATTTGTTCTGAAAAGGAAAACAAGCGAGAATTTTTATTCCTCGAAATTTCGCTCCGGAGGATTTCCTTCCTTTCTTATTATTTCCTTGAATATTAGCGAAATTTGTTCTTTAGACCGAAGGCTGGCCCTAAATGCTTTGCTTCGGCGTAAAATAAACGAGAAAACACTGTTACTCGTCAAACAGAAACGTGGTCGTAATAAAAGCACGTTAAGAATGAGGCTGTGTCATAAAAGATAAGTTCTCATGAAATTTTTTAGAACTGCTTGACTTATCCGTGAGATTGAAGAATTCTCTGAGTGTAGAATTCTCTTTCAAATTAGGTTTCACAAACTCTCTCGTGCCTCAGATCATAGTAAAGTGAAATGCGAAAGTACTACAAGAGTAGTTTAGCAGCCGTCGTTTATTTAATGTTTCCAGTTGTTCAGCTAATGTTTTCCCCTATCTAATCAACTGTGATTTATAATGACAAAGAACCTCATATTTGATCAAATAAAAGAATTTGAATAATCTCTCTACTCGTTAGGAGATTTGTATGTCCGAGGAAGTTCATCAGGAGAGTCGATTTAAGAAAAGGATACTTCATCATGACACAGCACTAAATGAAAGAGGTTAGCGATGTTTCCATATGCTTGCTAATTCATTTTACACCTACTCCGAAAGTACCATATTCATAAACGCTTCGTTTATAAGTAAAGACTAAATATTTGAGCATTAAACTTGTTATTCCTTCTGAGAAAATATTTTATTGAGATTTCACCAGTTTCTTGCTCTTATAGTAGACGGAATGTTCGAAAGGAATAATCACCGTACTCCAGCAAGCAAACATGCATCAGATTTTATTACATTTACACAAGAATTGACAGCTTCTCGTAGAATGCACCCAATTTTACTACATTTGCACAAGAATAGAATTTATCTCGCGTTCGCAAGGAGTCTATTCTTGTACAAATCCAAAGCGGTTTCATCGCTTCGCAGCGCCCACTTCGGGAGAAAAGGCGCGGCAAGTCGACAAATAAGCAATAAAGAACATTATGAGAGATTCAGGGGACGAGGAGCCGCAGGAAGCTTTGCGAGTGAATGAGAATGGAAAGAGACTGAGAAACGGATTAAACGATCCCTCTCCAAGTGACCCTCCCTCCGACAATATTCCCGCTACAAATCTTTGCTCTCCTCCTTTGTCGCGGTTACATACGAGCGATGAGGGTCACGAAAGAGACTGACCCGACCAGTATTTATTTTACCCCGGACCTCCACTCCATGGGGCGCACTGTACGAATCGCGTGCCCTCCTTTTGCATCTGATGGAACGGAGTAACAGAAGAGGAGTCGCTTATTACTAGAGTCTCTTTGAGGTCCAGTTGTCCCCAGTGACGAGATGTGTGTGCACGTGTGTGCGAGTGCCCAGTCAAGGGAGAGTCAAAAAAGTTCCCCTTTCACGTACGGCGGGAACGCCTAGAACCTCTTTCTTTTCGCCCATCTCCTGCCTGCACTTCCTCCCTCGCCTTTACTTCGGAGGAAGGGGAGGCGCAGCTGAACGTGCCCGGTGTTTCGATACGGCAAAAGAGGACGAGCGAGTTGTTGCGATGTGGAAGGAGTCCCGTCGCTCCGCGGCCGAATATCACGGCCTATGTCGGCACCCGGAGAAAGATGGTCGTGTCGCAGTTATGACCTGTCACTCCATGAAAGAGACGAGCCAAGATTAATCGATGAAGCTGTCGCATGCATTATTTTCCGAATTAATGCGATGGAATGGCTCCAAACGGGTTTTATGAAATGTGCGGATAAAGCCTTTGATGAAGACGACGGAGGTTTTTGTGCTGAACGATTATGCAATCGGAATAACAAGTGTGAAAAATAGCGCCAATCTTTGAGCATTAATGACAATGTTGACGGTTTCTCGGCTGAATGATTGCTGCCTCAATTTATCGGTGATGAAATGTGTTGGAAGTCCAAGAGAGCATTTTTCTGAGGAGTAATGTATCTAATGCTGGCATTCCTGTAAAATTGTGTTCAAGATAAATTGCCACTCTACAATGACTTCATCTCGGAGCTATTTATAGCAAAAGATGGTTGATTGTGAATTGTGTCAATTATCCCAGTCGTTTCATGGAGAAATGAAAAGGAGGAATATTATTATTATTATTCGACCCTTTAATGGCGAGGTTAGAACCGAGTGGGCCTCTCTTCCACCTAACCTCGTATATTATGCTACTTTGATACATCGGCAGTTCTAAAAACTCTTCAAGTAGTAGTTGCCAAGGGGGATGTGACATAAGGCAATTTTCTTATTATGTATTACTATATTAACAACTAATTGTAACCTTCAATTAACTTTTTAAATGCCACTTGGTCGTGATAAATTTAGTAGATATANGTATGTTAAGTAAGTTTTTCCCATGAGGCATGATTCAAAAACAAAAGCTTCTGTTAAAAGAGGCTCTTGAGAAATTATAACTCCCGCTTAAATTTTGGCGACCGTTTCTATCAAAATCTTCGGCGACATTCCAGGAAATTATTTGTCCTTCTATGCGTCAACATTTTTCTATCTTATCTTTATTAGCATTAGGCTTCCGTGTAAACATAAGATTATCGCAAACTGAGGAAGAGTAGACCAAGAATAAAGGAGGTATTACTGAAATAACGTTACCAAGATTAATTAGGAGGTATTATGGATTATGGAGGTATTTCTCATAATTTAGTTTATCTGACCATTTAGAAACTACACGTTGCACAAAAACAGCTGACGTCATTTCGTACATATAGTATCCCAGCGGAAATCGAACTCCGGACTGCTTTCACCAAAGACGGACGCGCTACCCACTTGGCTATCCGGGAACCCCCGTTAATAATTATGAAAGTCACGAATCATCACAGCAGAAGAGGTATTAAAGCTGAAATTAAGTAAGGATCTAAAAATTTCGGAATATATTTTCGTACTTTTAGGATTTATTATGCACATCATGAATGCTACAGTGGACTAAAAAATCAAAAGAATGCTTGATGAAAAAAGCCGAAGAAGTAGCCGAAACTAGTCTGATTGCATTACTTTTCGGTCTGAACCTCTTCCAAGATATTGGTCAGGGGCTAAAATCTCGTTGTCCAATATATAATTCAAAATATATCTTCCAACGGAATCTAAAGAACACGTCTATGAAATCTGGGAGAAATAAACAGAGACGATTTTAAGCACAATCAGTAGAAGAGAACGAATAATTCGCATGGGAGGTTCAAAGAGTTAGAATAAAATTTTTAGCGCTAGTGCTTTACACATCTCTCGAACACGAAGGACTTTATTATATTTTTGATTTGATGGAGGAATCGCCGAAAGAGTCGCAGGTCTTTTTGGAAAGTATGCTGGGAGATATAGTCTCAGGATAAATGTTCCGAAAATAAAGCTGAGGTCAATGTAATAAACGGATCGACTTATCGCAAGATGAGCATACTTGGTGATAGCACTGAAGTTGCTGAATTATTTTGATCACGAGGGCAGAGTGTAATGGGAATGAAGAAAAGATGGGGAATGGAGTAAGATGGATGAGATGACTGCAAGTGATTTCAGGAGAAAGAGTGGAGGGCAAATTTGGTCGGTGATTGAACGTAAGTACCAATGTCGAAATAGCGAGAATGGATGTATATAGAAGTTTAATCGCGCCAATTGAATTCAATGATAGCGAAAGTTAGATGTAAAATCATTTGATAATATGGATGCAGTTGGGATGGCTACTAAGAGTAGCATGTATAGTAAATAAGGAGAATCAGTAATGAATGAATTGACCAATAAAGAGGGTTTATGATCTAGTATGAAAGTTACGATGGATTGTTTTAGAACACGGATAGAATGGATGAAAGCAGACTGTGATGTATTAGGAGAGTTTTGACTGAACCTGAAGGGAGAGGAAGACCGCATAAGGGTGGGCGAATGCCGCGAATAACATGTCGAAAGGAAGAGACGTACGTAGCACCATTAAGAATAAAATATTACGTACGAGAAGATGTGCGGGAGTATCCGAGGTAGAAGCTTTACGCAATGATAACAAAGTGTGGAGGAGGGTTGCCAGTAAATAAAATCAAATAATATACCAACCGAAAAAAGAGAGAGCGCGATTGATATGCATGGTTTGTTATATTTTTGTGTTCTCGACTTGCTTATAAATTAAGCCACTAACTAATGAGCAATTTTCCTTGAATGTGCTCGAAAATCACGAGCGCTGTAACTTGAAAGAGTCAGAGGCACTTAAAAGCGCCTTCCCCTCTCAAACCGAAGGGAGAAAGGTTAGCGAAGATATAATGAAGCCGTATCCACTCCACTGATTCAATCCACCAATCTTTCCTAAGCAGACGCACGATGTAGTTTCGATGCGATCCCATCCTTCTATGACTCGCTGACATTATTTCAACGACGCCGCGTCTTCTATCCGGATTTAGTACCTACTCTGACCTACTTTCTAACTTACCTCCTTGCAAGCTTGCCGGAACTGGGTGGACGGGAATTTTCTTTTTAGTCCTCGAATTAAGAAGGAGATGAAGGGATGGGTGGAATTATAAAAAATATTTTCTGAGGCTGTCGTGATGGAGAAACTGTAATAAACATGCAGATTTAAAGAAGCTTGTTCAGTCGGAGGGAAGAAATAGGTATCCAAGTGCTGCTAAAACGCCTGACCTCATAAAACCGCGTTCCTTATAAAACTAACCGCTCTGAAGATGCCCTTCGTTAAACGGTTCGGAAGAGATATACTCGGGGATCGAAGGTGTATAAAGGAGATAATGATTACGGAAGGATTTGTCAGTTTATAACCAATTAACTTGCCAGCTTTCTTACTATTGGCTCCTCTTGCGTTGGATCGTAGAGAATTTAATATAGTCTTACTTTACCTTTTTTTACCTAGTTCTGCTATAATTTACTCTCGTTTTGCTATAATCTTATCTTAAGCAAAATATTAACTGGATATGTTAGTGGACGGTTCCAACTCACTGGTTACATTTGTTCCTTCGATGGTACATACGTTTTTGTAATGTAAGCACATAATGCGTGTTTTTAGGGTTGAATAATAAATAATTTTAAACGTTTAATTATTACGTATATTATTTCTACATAATATTAAAATTATTTTATATATAACCTTCGGAAAACTAGCAAATTAAACGAAGGAGAAAGTTAGATCGCGGAGGATTCGATAGAAATAGTCCTTAGAAACTGACAATTTAAATGGACGTTTTCAAAACTGAAGTGATTTAAACTGGCGTAAGGAATTAAAAACTTATTCTGTAGGGGTTTTGTGCAAAATAAATAGTGAAGATAATTTTTCATTCCATAATTAATTTTTGACTTATAAATCGGTCATAAAGGTTGACAATTTTATGACTTGAAGTTGGCATTATTTCATTTTATTTGTTTATTCGCCTATCGTCATCAATTTTACGAAACTGCAATGGAAACCACGAAAACACGAGATAAATACATAATGCTAAAAGGAAAATTCGATAAACATCTAACATTCGAAATCACTGGTTTGATCCTATAATCTATCGTACTAGGGAAAAAGATGTTCTTAGTATCACGTAGTAATATTAAAAGTGTTTCTACAGCTTTCATCTTGTACATAAGGTGGGGACCCTACCGGGAATCAAACAGGGACAGCTTTTACCATAGACGAGCGCGCTACCCACTTGGCAATCCGGGAACCCTATAAACGTTCTTTCAAGATGGAATGTATAGTTAAAGGTTAGAGATTCCTAAGATTCAGGCTCTCTCTGTCCTAGTTCCAGCACTAGTTCGCGGAATATTTCATAAGGACTAAATGAATGGAGAAAGTACTAGAGAATAACGCGTTATCGATCCCAAATCCTAGAAAAGCTGGTTCAAAATCAATCCGTCTGAATTAAAACCGATTCGAAATATTTTGAACAGTATCGTAGTTATTTATGTCCATTTCGTTAACATGTGTCATTCTTGCTGCACGTTAAAGAGCTTAGAAAATGGAGCAAGCACTAAATTCGGATTAAACTAAAATCCTTTATTTCTCCGATCGTTTGTGTGTCTGCGATGCCTAGACGCATTGAAATACAGACGCTTACATCTTCGGAGTTACCGCCTAAGTTTACCCTATAAATCATTGATGCCTTCCTCAAGTTTGCGATGTAAATCAGTAAAATACGGTTAAGAGGAACAAGGACGATTTCCACCGGAAGGGCACTTAAACAAGTTCTGGAAGCGAACGCAGGGGATCCTCAACATTCATAAAGTGTTTGCATCCCCGTTTCTACTGATTCTGCTGCACTCAGGAGCAAGAAGAAAAAAAGTGAAATGCTGAATGAGAATTGCTTTCCCATGTTTTGTTCTTTGTGAAACTTACTTTGTAAGGGATAATTTATTTAGGCAGGAAATATTCAAATTCCATTGGAAATAGCACCCGATCACGATAACAAACACGATCAAGTTTTTTGCTTGGATTTATTTATTATAATATTATTAGGAAAGAATCGATGATTCTGGTGCGGATTTAAGCTATCAGAGGCCCTAGGCGCGATGACCAGATTGACAATTATGAAAGTATATATGAGAGAAAAGTTCGAACTTTTCTTAAAATACGCAAATATACATGCTATAGAAATCTTTATTCGCCTCACCACGCAAGAATAAACAAACAAGTTTTGAATATAATACATAGTATTTCTTAACCTAGAATGATTGATAGACTATATAGCGACTAAATGTAATGTATGTATGAACCAGGAGGATATTCGAAAACCTACTACGTATGTAGACATACTCAACAAATATAAAGTTCTTGAAGCGAAATTAAGAATAATTTGTAGTACGTTACTGAGGGTTCATAAGCACAGTCTTATTGAGGCTCCCAAATATGGACGAGGCCTTCATCTAGCGCCTATTGCGCTTAATAATAAATACGCCCCTAAGATGATTCTACACTTTTATGACCTCTTCATCTACTAAACGAACCTTTAGTAGTTTACAGGAAGAAAATGTGCAAAGTGTTGTCTATGTGAAGCTGCTTAGGAACAGAAGCAAGTGCATTCAAGTTTAGCAGTCTATTTTACTAGAGAAGCATACTTCAACCCACGGAATACAATTCATAGCAAGCAGCGTAAACACAAAACTGCCTCTTTGTTTTCGTTGCGTACTTATAAATATGGTTTGCTTTGTTTAGAAATGATTTCGTGGAGAAAGTTATGTCGAATGAATTTCCCGAGATAGTTACAATTAGCTACAACAACTTAGCAATGTCATTTATGGTATATTAAGAAATTAAAAAATTTAATGAGCAAGAGAGAATATGATATTAAATAGATTCCAGTGATATTTTTTAGATGGTAGGGAACTTAGGATAGCGGAGAATTTTTTATTGTCCCTGATATCTAGGCAACGCTTGTGATTGTCGAATAAACCTCACCTCTCTCTCATTTTAGAGAGGAAATCCTCTCCTTCCCTAATACAAAAGGTGTTACTGGTCTAGTTGCGGCAATAAAATCTGGCTTTAACCTCGGTCGTATTCATAACTGACTGTAGCGAACGCAACATTCGAAACTCGTAGAACATATTACGAAGTGAAAAATGCGCAATATGTTCCCAGAGAAAACGTGACCTCAACTTAGGAAATCGAGGAAAAGGCTTCAGGCTTCCCCTTTTGAAAACGATATAATCTCTATTTTAAATACGAAGTTTCAAAAATTTTAGAATAATTATGCTGCCGAATTCCCGATTCTCGGAGAAAGAAAGAATAAAATGTCCGAATAAATATTATTTGGTCTGTCTTCATCAGATCAATCATCTTTTAATACGGTAGACTTACTCGTGTAATGAGAAGTCGGAAGCTAGCATCCTATGGGCCACATTCAGCCTTTTCTTGCGTTAAATTCGGCCTTTACGCCAGTTGCAAACTATTTGAATGTAGGGAATTTACTTGTCAAGTGTGACGTGATGGTAACAATATGCGGCCTAACGGTTTTTTATGCGGTCTAATGAGACTTGGGGTCCTCATATGAAAAGAAGTTCCCCACCCACGATCTAGTTCCCGAGCTCCTTTAATTTTATACCCAATTAGTTTAACGCAAATTTACATAAATTAAAAGGGGCAAAACCATGCAGATTAATTCTAATAGTACTGATTTTGATACTGATTTTTTCAGTTTAAACGCCGCCAGGATTTTCAACAGCATTCATGATTTCTTTCTGGAAAGGTGATATGCATCACCCCTCTCTTAATCTTAAAGAGTTTTCAATAAAAAAAATAAAGCCATCCAAAATCTTCCAAAGTTGGAATATCTGAATTTATAAGGCGTATTCTTTAAAAACATTTTTAGACAATGACGAGGGTGATGGGGTGAAAGACACGGAAACAGTATCATCCTGGAGGGAATGAACGGTCAGTCTACAATTAATCCATGACCACCTCCTTGATACGTATAATTTATCTGACTACCGCTGCGATCGAAGTTTAATTAAAGGTTGTCATAACTAACTGTAATTAAAGATATTTAAAGCATTCGTTCGCCACAGGAGCATAGGGGCAATATATATATTTGACACCAACTCAGATAGTCATTACGTAGAAACAGGATAGCCGTGGGTGTAGCGGAGCTTCATTTCTGTAATGCACGTCTATCAAGGATCTCTCTGCTGCCGTGGTAAGAGAGCCTCAATCCGTTTCCGTGGGACAAACTTAGAGACGTAACGGAATCCCTCCCGCTGGAGCAGACTTAATAACCTCCCTCGCTTCCTGATGGGGTCCGTTAAAAATCCGGAATATAATGGAATTGAATCAGGTTGGCTGCTCAATGGAAACAATGCCTCCGGGAATAGAATCGAGCAAGTTACCAGCTCATTTACTTAATTAATCAAGCTACAGAGGCGCTATTCGCTTAATATGGCGGTTACAAACCTTTTTTGAAATGCGTAACCCCATGGAAACCCATTTCATCAATCTCCTTCAATCAGGATGTGAAGATATTTGTAATTTATGTGCGAGAAACCCCTAGTTAATCTTCTCATTCATCGCCATCCCTTAACAAGATGGGAATGGGACTTTCCGTATTCCGTTATTAAAATAAAGTAATTATAAACGCTGGCATTATATTTTTATATCTCGCAATTACATTTGGTATTTCATGTTCGAAAACGGCAAGATATTGTTGCATTTCTAAATTCTTTATCTCAAATGAATTTTCGCATGATATAATTTTTTTGTTTCTCGATTCGTTGTAACAGTCTCTTAGTGACAATAGAGAGTTTCAGCAGGTGCTTAGCATTTAACCGTTATAATCCATAAACCTCCCTCTGCATTCGCAAAACTTTACGGCGCCTTGGTCTGACTCGCATGAACGTGTATTATTGATGCATTCATGTTGCCGATAAGAAGTCGGTCTACGATGCAGGACTTATGGATATCTCTAATATAAGAGGCGTACAATGTGTCGCTGAATGCATTTTAGAATGCAGATTTTGAAATATTTTCGAGGGGAAAACTTGGCCATTCACTGGTAAGATAATTCTCTGATGTAAATTGAGGCGAATTGCAAGTGTGAAAAATAGCGACACGACTGGGACTCGAACCCAGGTCTCCCACTTTCCGGGCAGGTATTCTAACCACTGAACTACAACGCCGCCTACATGGGTTCGAGTCCCAGTCGTGTCGCTATTTTTCACACTTGTTATTCCTTTGGGATTTTAGTAGGTTTTCAACCTAAGATACTTTCCTTTCCTTTAATCCTTGAGGCGAATTCTTGGCGAAACATCAATATCGATTTATATCAGGAACAATATGTCAGCGTTATTCACACTTATTTTAGCGAGAAATACAAGAAGCACCTTGGCGATGAATTATATTTATTCAAAATATATATATTACATCCGAACTCAAGTTTCCAATAGATATAGTTAGCCCATTTTCAATGTGTTCTAGTTCATCAAGGATCATATTTGATTAATTTCATTAATTTAATTCTCACTCTTATACGATGTACCGAATTATTTATCTCGCTACTTATGATGTTTGACCTGCGAAATTAATCGTGCGGCTGTATTTTTCATACATCACGGTTGTGCTGTCCATTAACCCATAAACGAAGGTTCAGAAAGAAAATCTTCTTTCATATTCACTTATTTTATCAAAATGTCAGCTGAGGGAGATTCTCCAGAATGAATTTCCATGAAATGTTTTGCAGAAATCGATGTTAGTGTTATACAGTTTGAGCTAAGCTTAACCCCATTGATTGAATACGTGATCGCTCCCATATTCACAAACCTCTCTACTCGGGTGGTCCATTTCGAGAGATAAAAAATGGAAGAGAAACCGCGTTGAAAACGGTCTAAATCGACTATCCTTTCAGAAATACCACTTCAGTTTCGTGGATCAGCACATAATAGATTTCTTTTTTACATACAAAACAGACTGGGATCGTTAAAGCGGGGCTTCCTGATTGGGAGCAGGCCAACCCAACCCAAGAATGATGCGGAGGAAGGAAGGAAAAATAATTTTTCTCCGTGTTTATCCCCGCGTCGGCCTTTATCTTTTTATCCTTCCTCATCGTTTTCTCTAACAGTGTAAACTCTAGCGGCGCCCGTCAGTGGAGGATAAAAGGTGCCCTGAACTCTCTCTTAATGGTGGTCAAGAAAGACGGGTCGTTAATGAACCAAAACACAAAAGAATGTTTGGGAGGTCTTCAGCCGACATTCTTGTCCGCAGTGAAGTCGTCTTTTGAGACGGAATGTACTCGTATTTACCAGGTGAAGCGTACATGGATCGATTCTTGGGAGTGATACAGTGAGAACGTAGCGGGATATGACAGTAATTTTATATAACAGTAGTTCAAAAGATATTTTCGAAACCTATATTTTATACAATCTGCATCTGTGAGAATAATTTTCCTTGATTTGCTATTTTTTATACGCTGGGTTTTTCATTTCAATATAATAAATATTTTTCCATTACTAGATAGAGGATGAAAACCTTATCAGTAATTATAACAAATCAATAATAATTAAAATTCACAGACATTGGCAATTTTTTGTGGAAATACTCCATGTTTGAAGGAAAAGAGACTTTGTGAGATGATGATGGCGATCATTCGCTGACACCTGGTCGTGCCTGTATTAAAATCCTGTGGAAAAAGTACAAAGTCTATATTCCTTCAAAAATAATAATTACTAAACAATAATAATAATAAATCATAACAATTTACGAAAAGCAGCGCCAAATCATTTTTTCGAGTCAGATACCAAATAGCCAAATTTATTATATTATTAGGTATATAGTATGAGGAAATCTCGGTATAAATGTTTAGGTTTCCCGTAATTTATGCGGAAGTTCTGATTTCCCGAGTGCATGAGTACCCTTCTTCCTATATTAGCATATTCAGTTTCCACGTATCTCAAGTATATTTTCTTCAGCTCCGCGAAGAGAGTAGGATTGGTGGTTCACTGAATCCTACTGTTTATGGTGGCATAAAAATATCGATTAGAATGCGTTACAAGGATAGACGAAGAGAAGTGCATTCCACTGTAGTGAAATTGTATGAATAAATTTACACGACAATCATTTTCATGCACTAAGAATTCTAACATTTCTTTCACTTAAAGAAATTGCAGAAAGTAAGGATAAGTTCTCCGCCATGTAAATATAAGGGTAAAATAAGAATGCTACTTCCCACGAGAGCGGAGGATTATCTTGGCGCACTTTACTTCCACGACGAGAAATGAATTCCGAAACATTTCGCAACGCTTAAGATTTGTCAAAAAGTTTAAGACCGTGATTTTCGGAGGCGCAACTTCCTCGCACGACTCTAATTCCATTCCCATTTTTCGTTCCTGATACACTTGCTAGGGAATTATCTCCCCCGATCTCCTAGCTTCGTTTTTCACGAAGGAGGAAACTTTGCCTGGGATTGCATCCTTATTTATCACGTCAAGGCACCGTCTCTTCTCCGGGCATTATTTCCCGAAATATTATTTCACTCCTTAGCATTGCTTCGCAGCAGAGAAGGAAAGAGAAAAAAGAACGGGAGTTTCCTATCTGTCTCCATGCGCACGGAACTTTCGTGTTCGGAATGACAAAAGAACTTTTCCGAGAGGCGTTCCCTTTAAACTCCTTGGCACCTCGAGACGAAAAAATGAAAAGGGCAACCTTTTATTCTTTCACGTCCACTTCGCCAGGGTTTTTTATTTTCCCCGTCGCGAAAAAGAGGCACCACCTCCGAGGCACTGGGAGGGAACGCACGTGCGCGAACATACGCATGATTACGCGAATGCGCGCGCGAGCAAACGTGAGGGAGAGGACGCTCTCATCCGCCGTCGCTCGCGACAAAAAATCGCCGACGAAATCGCGTCGCTCAAGGGTGCAGTCGATTTTCAAGTGATAGAAGAGGTTTGCGAAATTCGCGATTCGTTTTTTCCTGGCAAACTCTCCAGCTATTGATTTTGCAAGTTTAATAGTGACGGCCTCAAACGGATATGAGGTCGGAATATTTTTGGCGGGGAGTGTTTTTGCTGTGTTTCTGCCACTCCTATATTTGGAGGATGCGGAGAAAGTGTTGTCGTGGGAAAATTGTAGGCGGCCGAAGTCATTTCCGCTACGTTTTCGGTTTGGCTTTTCAAAACTTCTTTCAATATTTCAAGCGTAATGTGATTTACGCTGCAGAGTTTAGAGGGAGATGGGAAAAAGCATATTGGGTAGAGTGTGGGACATGAAACAATATTTCATAATAAAAAGAATCGTAGAAAACATTCTGATCAGAATAAACGTAAATATACCTTCATTTTCCGTTCAAATGGCGATGTTTTTCAGAAAAAGAGGTATAACTTCTATTAATAATGGTCAAAGATTCAAAGTCAATGTAAATTTTGTTTTAATTGGTAAGGAGTAGTACTCGTTTCGATCTGAGAAGTTTATTTTAACTTTCATCAAGGCGAAGTTGAAAAGCGCCACAGGCAGCATGGGGCTTACTTATAATATATTTACTATGAGCATTCGAGTAGTTAAATCAATAAATAAGAACGAATTCACCGAGGTTAAAACTAAGAAATCTCCTCTTCTACCTAACCCGTACGCGTAGAGTCCTTATATTTTAAAAAGAGTTACTAGATTTTCCTATTATATTAGAGAGGCTTAGAGAGAGATGTTGGTGAGCGATTCGTATGCTAGTGTGAAAAAAATGTCTTCTTTAATGCAGAATTTGCGTGAGAAATGTGCATCTGATGCAATTCTATTTTGAGACAGGAAAGTGCCTCTACATCTACATCTACATCTACATTAGTACCCTGCAAGCCGCCTTTCGGCGTGTGGCAGGGGGTGCAAGCACCATGAATTTACTGAATTTACTTCGCTAATCTATTACTTTCGCGTATCGTTCGCGGAAAAAATGAATTCTTGTATCGATTCGTTTTAGCATCTATTTCTCTGATCTTTCTCGCAGTGTCTGAACGGCCTATGTAACATGGGGGGCGCATTATGTCAGCTACATCATCTACGAACGTGCTTTCTCTAAATTTATCAAGGAGATTTAGTCTTTGTCTAAGCCTTCTATTTTCTAAAGATTCCCATCCTGCGTCCTGAAGCATTTGCGTTACACTCACTGTCTTGTCGTAACAATTCTTTACAAAACGTATCGCCTTCCGTTGCACTTTTTCTAATTCCCGAATACAACACTTCTCTGCAGGGTCCCATACACTACACGCATATTCCAAGTGAGGCCTGACCAACGCAACGTAACATCTCTCACGGACTTTTTCATCGCTTCTACCGACAATTCTCTTCACAAATCCAAGTTTTCTAAGCGCTCGACCACATATTTTATGGATGTGGGTACCCCAGCTTAAGTTATTAGTGAGGGTTACTCCAAGGTATTTCACCGTTTCTACTGTTGCCTCTCGAAGTGGGGACCAATTTTAACATTAAATAATCCATTTTTTATAGTCCAGTATTTCGTTTAAAAGAAATGATAAATATCGGTGATGTGATTATTTTCAACTTATATTTTGCAATACATTTTGACTACACTCAAATAATTTTCTGAAAAATCAAATAAAAGGCAACGTAAGAAATGTTGTCTAAGAACAACCCTATGTATAAATAAATATATGTTTCATATATATGTAATCTAACAAATAGGATCCTCCATGGCGCAGGCATGGCGCAGTGAGACTCCTAATCCATTAACAGTGCTCTGAGTTATTACTTATACATGTTAACAAAGTAGTTTATTTGCGAGTTGTGTTTTTCTTTAGAATACCGCACGCCAAATATCTCTCTTCCAAGTTGCGAGATTTCCCTATGGATATGAAATGCCCTCTAGCGCTTAATCAGTAGGCCAGGTTTTGCTGGCACCAACTGGAAATGTAGTTGAAGCATGCGAGGAGATGAAGTGACTTGGCACCTACCATTCCAGATTTAATGGTTGAAACTACTTGCTTATTTACAATGTCGAAGCTGCAGCAATGAAACTCCGTCAAGTTTTGTGTGCACTTGGCCAGGGTGTGCCTAATATAAATGCCCTCGAAGGTTCTCTCCGAGTTTTATATGGTTCAGATTTGAAAGATTACTCAAAGCTCATTACTGATTTTTAGGACTGAAATATTCGAATACTTTTCATGGCCGGCAGGTAATCTGTGAATTATTAAAAAGCCCTCCTACACCTGGAATAATTCATATTTTACCCAATAGAGGAATTAATTATTTTGCTATAGTAGCAGTAGTATTGTTAAAAGTGCTTCGACCGCTGAGGTAATTTCGCACATAGGCTCCCACCGGGAATCGAACCCGGGACCGCTTTCACCGAAGTCGAAAGCGTTGCCCACTTGGCTATCCGGGAGGCCTATTTTGATATAAAAATATTCGTAATGACTAGGATCACAATATCATAATTATCACAATAGGAATAAACATAGCAAAAAGATACATTAATAGCATAGGAATACTCATAACTGAACCATAAATAGCTATAGTTGCAGCTATGGTAGAGATCTCCTCAACAGAAGAATTGATCACTGGATAATGTTTTTAAAAAATTGAAAACGTTGAAGCGCGTGCATGATTTCACTTTAAAGCCATCGCCTTGGAGCACTCCTCCTTGATGTAGTGAATACATAGCATAAAATTCTAATGTTACTTCGATTTGAATTTTGAATAACAAACGAAAATTCGTGCAACTTTTATGTGGAGATTGGGTGGCTGGTTTCACTAAGGGACGGGTTCTTCTGAGGCGGAAAGTTAGAAATATTTTCGTAATGGACGTCTGAAATGAGGACTGGATTTTGGGTAAAAGAAAATATATAAAATAGTTAAAATTTTAAATGGAACTTGGCATTCCTTTGAAGCTGTGAGCAAAATAGAGTAGTCGCAAGGGGTTCCAAGGAATTTTATAAGACATCAACGACCTGCTCAAGTTGATAAATTCACATCTCACTTTGTCGATACAGACATGGTTGATTCTAGTAAAATACGTAACAGTGTATTTATTCATAGTCATAAAGCATTCTATCTTCCGAGGGGAATATGCGTTATGCTTCTGAAAGACACCGCATTTTATTACGTAAGTAGCTGAATCTGATAACAGCATCGTCGTTTTGTTTACATTTACGCACTCATTCACTATCACGTATTGCGTAATTGAAGAGGCTTCAAGGTCTGGCAACGACGGTCGCGAGAAGGAATTGTTAGCTAAGTTCCCAAGAGTTGAGAATCTAATCTTATGGGACCACTGAAATGTCTCTGCGTGCAACTGGCTCTCACAAGCAATTAAGAAACCGCAATCCTTTTTTTCTTTTAAGCGCAAGGATTTCACGACCAAAATGCTCGGACGAATTTTTTAACTACCACGCAACATTGCAAAATCCTTAACTTCAAATGTGTCTGATCTCTATTTAACACTTAATATAAATGCTTTTAAAATAAATGAGAATTATCCAGGTTATTTTTCTAACAAAGAGGTTTAAGATGAGAGTAGATAGAGAAGTTCTACACCTCTATGGTATCTCTCCTGAATATCTCTCGGACTGGTTCTGACAAAACGTTTCCCCGCTTAGACGCATCAAGCGATCGAAGATCCTAAACTCCTATTTCTTCTGAGGTTGCAATTGAAAATCTCTTAATATTCTTTTAGTTGACCAATTTTAAAATGTTTGAATGGATAAAAGTAAATAGGACTAATGCTCCTGCTAATATTCTTTCTTTTCAAGAGGTAAAATTTGAGAATATTGCTATAACGCAATTTCTGTCGTATTTCACAATCCTAGAGATACTCTAAAATGCAAAAGAACTTTATTATGATGCTTCTGGAAGTGATAATCTGATGCGATACGGAGTTATTATCGAGTGAGAATTGATTAACTAGCTTAAATATTGGTAATGTTTTAGTGATATTACCGTAACGTAATGCAAATAAATTATAAATGGAATGGATTGGAGTATCACATTTTGCATTCTCAAAAAAAACAAGCTATAAAAGAATAATTATAGCGCCGAAGTAAATAGGCTTAGAGTCCGTAAAGATGAACTTACTTGAGGATTCCCTCTTACGTTTACCAATCATTCTAGTTCTCTATCGTGAGTTAGACTTTATTCTATCTTAAGTTCTTCCTCGTTATCTTAATTCTTATTAAGCTGTTCATTTTAGCTCCACTGACATTCCCAAGGCACATATTTTAGAATAATTTCGAAGCCTAAACTTCTGCAATACAGAGCGTTCGGAATCAATCGTAAACAAGGATATGTAAGAATAAAATTAATTTACGTTTTTCCACACATGTATTTAAAATACGACCGGTTTCAGTACAGATCGGCCATTATCAGGGGAGGAAAATTACTCGTGTAAATGTAATTTTATTCTTACATATCCTTGTAATGGATTTCCACTCAGTTTTGCCTGCCACTATTGATTTCAATCATAAACTGTCCAGTTTTAACCACATAATTTGGCTAAACCACTTGTTCACGACAACTGCTTAAGGAAAAGGGTTTAGAAAAAATATTTTTAATAGCACAAATTTTTCCTGTTACAGGAGATTATCAAGTTGGTGTACAGCCGGCGAATTTCATGCGATCTCAGTAACAAACGCAATAATAGAGAATAAATTTATCGGAGGCAAGGTATATAAAATTTTGAACGCAATACTGCATCAGCAAAATACTATAATTCTGCTATAATTAGTTACACACGATTATAACAAACGTGGCGGTAAAAATTTGGCATGAATTTTCTCCTATCTTTCGTTACACTCTCCCGAGCGGAAACGATCACATCAATGGAATGATTGAAAGAAACCGTGACGAAGAACTTCCTCAATTCTTAATTATTCGAATCCTGGAGGGAAATCCCCTAGTTCGAAAGATTTCGATTTTATTTCCCTCCACTGCATTTCCTCGCTGGCTAATTTCCCTCGGCCCGAATGCCGGTCACGTTGTCCTCTTTCGGGAGATAATTGCTGAAATAAAAGCAACAAAGGAGCTAGCGTAAGCGCAACACGTCCAATTCTTTTCCGTTTTTACCTTCAGAAAATTTTGAGAGAGGTGGAGAGGTTATATCATTCGCACGTGAAATTAAATAACAAAATAAAAAAGGTCTGTATTAAACGCTAATTTATCACCTTATGCGGTCTCTTATTTACAGATATAACCCTAAAAAACCATATAATTAAAACTAAATATTTAAGTATTCATTCCCTTAACTTTATTAAGTTTTATCAGCAGAAAATTATAAATTTCAGTAAAGACGTACTTATTACCTCTATTTTTGCACATCTGTAAACGGTATTTCCTTTTCGAACGATTTCGACAACTTTCAACCGTGTAACTTGGGTTATGTATGTATGTGTACATAGAAAAAGCCCCTATTGGCATATTACTCCATTATTTTAGTAATTTCCCATTCTTTGGCAACCTCCAGAATATTAACCAATGTATTTTTTTATCCTCTCAATCCGCCGCCGGTCTATTCAAATTCCCTCCAATCTTCGAGAAAAATTTCGTTTCACTTCCTCTATCTCTACACCTCCGGGGGAGACCATCACCCTCATCCTCTTTTTGTACCGACATCTATCGGTAGGCAATGAAAATATGAAGGGACCTAGGTCCCTCGGGGGGATATTGATATGAAAGAAGTCTATCACGCCAGGGGATAAGACCTCGATCGATATCTTCCCCTTACTATCTCGCGGGGTTGACTTCTCGTTTTTTTACGTTCTTTCGTCTTTCTCTCCCTTAAACCTCCGCGTTTTCTCCTAGGCCCAACTCAAGATTCATTCCCGAAACTCCCGCTGCCCTCGAGACGATAATCACAACATGTCTGGGAAAAAGGGAAGAGGAGATAGATGGAGAAGCTAGGAGAGGTGCGCGACCCTCGCCTCTGATTGAAGTCGAGGAATCTTCGGCCCATGAAAAAAAGAAGGGATGGACCAGTAATAAGGCAGGCGCCGACCTCCTCTCCTCGGAAAGGTAAGGAAATTTGATTTCTAATCTGGAGAGGAAGCGCCAGTAGGGGAGTGTCAGGAACCGAACAATATCCTCATTAGAATGTCAAATATTTCGCATTTTTTCCGAAGAGGGTAAATTCGCTGCGAGCCGGCGAATGTAAATAATTAACGAGGTTATGCATACGGGAGCGTTGGAAAATAAGTCGCTCATGATTTATTCTCACGCGAAAATATTTCATCTTCTTCTGATACGAAAGTCGGGACACGTTCCAAGAATTCGTCGATTCGGAATGTTTTGCCGTTCGTTTTCGCATCCGCGGAAACATCGGAGTTTGTAAGTCAGTCATTTTGAGTGGGAGGGCTGTCTAAAGTTGAAGATCAAAGTGAGAAGCGAAATTCGATGAATTGATTCAATCATTAGGTATTAATTTTGCTCTTCGGTTGTCAGCTCCCATACAAGGAGAGAAACTTTCGGGTCGTTTATGAAAGACGCGAGTTTTCCAAGTGGAGGAGTTCTGAAGAGAATTTTAACAAGGGAAATTCTCGTAGTCGTTTCTTTGATTCACATTGAGGGGGATTAATAGAGAATACGGAGAAGTGGGGTGTAAAAATGAAGGAATCGTTTCAATCTCAATAATTTACTTGCTAGTCCATTAAGTTTGAAAATATAACGTATTCTAGTATGTTTTATGTTTATCGTATGCAAATTTCAATTAGAAAACCCTGAAATATTTGGAGACTGCTAGTAACAAGAAAGTATTTGAAATTTTAAAAAAGTAAATTAAAATAATGAGGAATTAAAATGTAAATAATCATTACTTATCTTATTAACAAACAGAATCCACATTTGCTTACCCTGGTACTTCATTTCTGAGTGAAGTAAACATATCAAGGACATCGTCGTTAAGGTACCGTCGTAAGTATCGTTGGCTTACGAAATTTCATGGAAACAAATCGACATTTTCGAATTTCTTCAAATGCTGTATTTACCAATAATCTAATACTATTACGGTTTCATAACGCTCTATAGCGTCTTCCGATTCCTAGCATCCACTTTTCTCGGACATTCCATAGTTCTTCTTCTAGTTCTCTCTCCTTCATCTCGATATTAATCCCTTCAATGTAGGTCTTTCTGGGCCTTCCTCTTTTCCTTTCCCCAATAGGAGTCCAGTCCACATCAGAATGACGGATATAGTTAGGCCTTAACTTGGCGGTACTCCATAATCAATAAAACACTAATGGAGAGAATAAATTAATTTATACTGAACCACACAAAAATTACAAAACACGATTGATTCGGCACACCTGATAGACTGATAACAAGTCCACACCAGGACTTGTTTTCGTAATCTCTGGTTTTCCATTAGTTTAACGAGGCTACAATATTTATTTACTATTAATTGAGATGCATACTTCCATGCTTTGACAAGAGAATACTCAGACCTATATCCTGAGGCACAAAACATAGGTATGAGCAAATTTTATACTGAATTGAATACTAAAATCTTATTCAAAATGTTACACGTTAAGTATTTCTTACAAATAATGAATTACTAAGATTTACATAAAGAAATTTGAAGAATGGGATAAAATGAGTAGAAGAATATCTAGCGAAGTATAAAGGTCCAATAATAAGAGATATCTGTTTTATTGAGGAAAACTGGTCATCTCAGATTCTAATTTAATTTATTCGCATAACATTATTAAAATGTCTGGTTTCTGATGCGAGTAAAACCGGGACGTTGCCCTAAAACTTACAATTAGTTTGAGTGAATATCAGGTGCTTTAAAGTGTGTGTAGTGTAGCTACTGAAGGGATTTTTACTTCAAACATGTCTTCCATTAAAATCTTCGTATCTCACACTATTCTTTATCCGAGCTTTTCCATCAAACCGGGAGAGCAGAAAAATTGACCTGGACCATGCAATAAAACCGGGACAGTCGCTTTCAAAACGGGACGTTATATTTATAGGTATATTTAACTTGTACTTCTAGGTGGATGAGGAACAAAAAGGTTGGGTCTTTGTAAAGTACGACTCATTTCTACCTTTACACCAAGAAATATTCCGTTTCGTGACACGACGCAAAAAAATGGGACAGGAGATATAAGTGCGGAATTTGAGTAAAGTTACATAACGTTACTTTTGAAGTGAAATGGGTCAAGAGAAATCTTCATACGCGAAAAAATGAACCAAGTCTGCGTGTATAACGGTCAGTGATGATGAAAGTGCTTCATTTTGTCACAGGACGCGCATTATTTGCGTCGCATAATTCAAAGGGTTCTTCCTTCAGCTTCCCATAAAAACAAGACATCAGAGGGTAAAGCGAAGGGCTAGTGAGAGCTAGAAGAAATTTCCGCACCCTGAACACGGACACAACGGACAAAGTGAAGAGCGAGACAAGAGAGCATCGTTAACCCATCTCCATTTTCTTTCCCTTCACCGTGATCGACGCGACCTGATCCAGCTCTGACCGCAGGTCAACAACCACCTGTTGATGGGGGGAGAGATTGGAAAAAGAGGATTCGTTAGGATGGTGCAAGAGGTGAAGACACGGAAGTCTACCTCTCTTCAAAAAGGAAGATATATGACATCGGCATTTCCTTCACCGAAAGAAATTTCTGCTCTCTCGAACGGCGAACATATACCATCTGTCCGATGAGCGGCTATTTTTGAATTCATGGGAATGAAGAGAAAGGTAATCCGTTCGGAGAAGATACGAAGAAAGGTGAACTAATGTGAAATAACGTCGTGATTTTTTAGTCCATGATGAATCAGAGTTTGGCGAAAGAATGTCTGTTGTAAGGCATACAAGACATTTCCAGGGAAATATGTGGATTGCCATAAGCGAAGCTAACGCAATACTAACTCTCATACACCAAAATCTTACCTATATTCTATGAAAACTAATGCACTCATTCAAAGAATAAGGAAAAAGTAAACTTATACTTTACCACAATATTTCATTCCACGATAACGGTTTTGACCCTTTAGGTCTTTATAACTTAATATAAGGTAAATGTATAACTGTTCTTTTTCGTTATTCTTTATAATGGAGACCTAAGTCGAATTCTTACATTCTATTAAGCACTAATGTGAAATATTTGGCAAATTCAGCCAATATAATTATAATCTCACGAACATGAGAGATATTCAGTTCTCAGAAAGATAGGAATCTTTTGTTAGTGTTATTTGGTTAGGGTAAGGATGACATTCTTTGTATTTTTAAGTGTCTCTTTGCTCCTCATGAAGAACGGTTTTCGGTTTTTTGAAAATCCTCTGATAATATATAATAATTTTATTCAAATTACAGGATTAAAAAGGGGTTTAACTGTCATTAATAGTCAGTCCTACATTCCACAATAGGGTGCCGAGCTTCTCTTACTCTTCAATAACTAGGAAAGCGGCATATCTTGAGCTTGTTTGCTCGATAAAGTACCACCCTAATCATAAGAATGAACGAAACGTAAACTTACAAAAATTTCTGAACATCTATCAAGTATTTTCAATCGTTGCACTACTCCTTTTCACCAAGAGGCCATCGCATATTGATAACACTGGTTTATTCCATTTACCGCCGACCCTTCACCGACTTTACCGCATTACCTGACACCACCGATTACTTTAGATGGGTCAAATATTCGAAATATAATTGGGGAAAGCTAATAGTAACTCAAATTACTAAGTATCTTCTGCAGATTTCAATTAACTATACCCCAAAAATCGTATGTCCGCAGACTCGTTTAACGTAAATTCTACTTTGGTCTTTGTGTAAGATTGCTCACGTTTATTATAACTAGAGGAAACTACTAAGTCGGTGCATTACATAGGACGTGCGAAGTTTATACACATTTATATAGAATTTATAGATGACTGTTTCAGCTTAACTCTCAAAATATTAATACTCGATAAGCAGTCTGGAAAGCTGCCTCCTTTAACCGAACACAAAAAGTGGAGTTATGGCTAACAATTCGTTGACGTTATCGAAGGGTAGTAACTCAGTGACCCACCAATATAATTAGGGATATAATAATCAGCCAATATAATTAGGGATCTCACGAACATGAGAGATATTCAGTTCTCAGAAAGATAGGAATCTTTTGATTAGACCTTTTTACGCAAGGTTATATCCATAACCTTTCGTAAAAAGAGTCTAATCTATGCAATTAGGTTGTCTGCAAGGAAATGAGATCCTAAAAGTGGAGTTCTAGCAACGTAGAGTAGTTTTCATAGCACTATTACTATTTGTGGTCATATTGCTCAAATTAATTTTGGTAGAACGATTATAATGTATACGTGAGATAAACAAGAGCGTAAAGCACACATGTGCACAAGAAGTCAAGAATCACTCGCAATACACAGCGTTCTCTTTACATCAAAACTGAAACTGCAAACGAGTAAAATCAGATTAGAATTGGATTTAAAAAATTGAAAGATCTAATAAATGAGAAATTTAGTATTTAAGGTAGAAGATATCATAATTTTAGGACGTTAAGGTGTTTTCGTTTGTATTATATTTGTTCATGGTTTTCACGTTCTGACCCAAGATAAGATATACGCGAAAGGGTGCATAACATTACATTTATGGCCTAGTCTCTTTCCTCAAGATTAGGACAAAAAGAAAAACCCTAAAACTGGTAGAATCGATATCCATTAATTTGCGCTGTCAACAACATTTAAGTGGTTAAGGAATGCAGACACATTTGAACTAGGGCGTAACGAGATTGTCCTAAGTATCTTTCTTCAACAGTAGTGCACACTCTACGGCATAGGAAAACATTTGTGGCTTAAACCTATCCTGTAGCCTAAGGAGCATTAAGCGAATAGATATTTTATAAATTATACTATTGTAAAAACCATAAAGCTTCACTAGCCTCTACTCAATTCAAGCCAAAGTAATAATTCTCTAATAAACATAATATGGATAATGATGTCGAAAATAGAAAGAAATGTTAAAAAAATGTATGTGATTTGAATACACGTACAAAACTGTAACCCACAAAAAGCAAGTAATAAAAGTTTGCGCACAACTGGTCAACATTGGTGATTCTGCGGGGACTTGCTAGCATCAGGAGTAAAGCAGGAAATCCGCAGCGTTGAAAGTTAAAACACGCCCCCAACTCTCAGCTGACACAGGCGGGAAAATCCTAGACTCGGTATCACCACGGCTATCTCTGTCTTGACCATACTGATTAGATGTAATACGGCACAGCTGCAGAACTCGTTTATCCCTAGGATTATGCCTCGTCGCGATGAAACACCCTACCGAGATACAGGACATCTTCTATCCTCCTTTTCAGTCCCTTTGGGAGGTTAATCCCATCACCTCTTTCCCTTTAACATCACTCTCTTCCTGTAAGACGTCACTGGAAATCCGAAAGGAAGAATAAAAAAGGGGGAGCTAAAAAGGTATCTCGTTTGTCCTACCAGGTTATCAATCTCCCGAAAGGAGATCGAACGGCTTCTTTTTCGGCTTCCCATTTCCCTTTTTCTCATCGCCGCAGATCCCTCGACTCCACGCAGTTCGCTCCCGAATATATTATGCACTCTCATCTCGAGCCATGCCCTAGGGCGCAGACGATGATGCGCCGTACTTATCGCGTTGCCACGGATTTCGGTTACTCCATCCATCTCATTTTGTTTCACAACTATCTGAATTTTAAAACATTTTAAATATTCAGTACATTTACACACGTTCCTGCAGCTATTCATTGATGAATGGAATGTTTTTCACGTGTCTTTTGATACAGGTTAGAGGAAAACGTATCTGTCATTTAATTTTGTTTCTGTCTTACCCATGACTGCGATGCTAATGAAAGACTGAAAAATGGCATTTATTCGTTTGGTTTGAACCTCAACCCATAAACCATTAGCTAACAAAAGCCTTGAAGAGGGGATGAGGCTTAATAGAGGAGATGAGGAATAAGATTGTTTACTCTACATCAAGAGGGCAAACCTTCATACCAAGAGTGCCATATTTGATAAACAAAGTGCCAAAATGGTGTCAAACCACAGAGTGAGATGCTGATATTTTCTATTTCAATATGTCAAAAATGGGATTAAAATGTAAATAATCATTAATTATAAATATTGACAAACAGAATCCACATTTNGTAATAATTTTATTCAAATTACAGGATTAAAAAGGGGTTTAACTGTCATTAATAGTCAGTCCTACATTCCACAATAGGGTGCCGAGCTTCTCTTACTCTTCAATAACTAGGAAAGCGGCATATCTTGAGCTTGTTTGCTCGATAAAGTACCACCCTAATCATAAGAATGAACGAAACGTAAACTTACAAAAATTTCTGAACATCTATCAAGTATTTTCAATCGTTGCACTACTCCTTTTCACCAAGAGGCCATCGCATATTGATAACACTGGTTTATTCCATTTACCGCCGACCCTTCACCGACTTTACCGCATTACCTGACACCACCGATTACTTTAGATGGGTCAAATATTCGAAATATAATTGGGGAAAGCTAATAGTAACTCAAATTACTAAGTATCTTCTGCAGATTTCAATTAACTATACCCCAAAAATCGTATGTCCGCAGACTCGTTTAACGTAAATTCTACTTTGGTCTTTGTGTAAGATTGCTCACGTTTATTATAACTAGAGGAAACTACTAAGTCGGTGCATCACATAGGACGTGCGAAGTTTATACACATTTATATAGAATTTATAGATGACTGTTTCAGCTTAACTCTCAAAATATTAATACTCGATAAGCAGTCTGGAAAGCTGCCTCCTTTAACCGAACACAAAAAGTGGAGTTATGGCTAACAATTCGTTGACGTTATCGAAGGGTAGTAACTCAGTGACCCACCAATATAATTAGGGATATAATAATCAGCCAATATAATTAGGGATCTCACGAACATGAGAGATATTCAGTTCTCAGAAAGATAGGAATCTTTTGATTAGACCTTTTTACGCAAGGTTATATCCATAACCTTTCGTAAAAAGAGTCTAATCTATGCGATTAGGTTGTCTGCAAGGAAATGAGATCCTAAAAGTGGAGTTCTAGCAACGTAGAGTAGTTTTCATAGCACTACTACTATTTGTGGTCATATTGCTCAAATTAATTTTGGTAGAACGATTATAATGTATACGTGAGATAAACAAGAGCGTAAAGCACACATGTGCACAAGAAGTCAAGAATCACTCGCAATATACAGCGTTCTCTTTACATCAAAACTGAAACTGCAAACGAGTAAAATCAGATTAGAATTGGATTTAAAAAATTGAAAGATCTAATAAATGAGAAATTTAGTATTTAAGGTAGAAGATATCATAATTTTAGGACGTTAAGGTGTTTTCGTTTGTATTATATTTGTTCATGGTTTTCACGTTCTGACCCAAGATAAGATATACGCGAAAGGGTGCATAACATTACATTTATGGCCTAGTCTCTTTCCTCAAGATTAGGACAAAAAGAAAAACCCTAAAACTGGTAGAATCGATATCCATTAATTTGCGCTGTCAACAACATTTAAGTGGTTAAGGAATGCAGACACATTTGAACTAGGGCGTAACGAGATTGTCCTAAGTATCTTTCTTCAACAGTAGTGCACACTCTACGGCATAGGAAAACATTTGTGGCTTAAACCTATCCTGTAGCCTAAGGAGCATTAAGCGAATAGATATTTTATAAATTATACTATTGTAAAAACCATAAAGCTTCACTAGCCTCTACTCAATTCAAGCCAAAGTAATAATTCTCTAATAAACATAATATGGATAATGATGTCGAAAATAGAAAGAAATGTTAAAAAAATGTATGTGATTTGAATACACGTACAAAACTGTAACCCACAAAAAGCAAGTAATAAAAGTTTGCGCACAACTGGTCAACATTGGTGATTCTGCGGGGACTTGCTAGCATCAGGAGTAGAGCAGGAAATCCGCAGCGTTGAAAGTTAAAACACGCCCCCAACTCTCAGCTGACACAGGCGGGAAAATCCTAGACTCGGTATCACCACGGCTATCTCTGTCTTGACCATACTGATTAGATGTAATACGGCACAGCTGCAGAACTCGTTTATCCCTAGGATTATGCCTCGTCGCGATGAAACACCCTACCGAGATACAGGACATCTTCTATACTCCTTTTCAGTCCCTTTGGGAGGTTAATCCCATCACCTCTTTCCCTTTAACATCACTCTCTTCCTGTAAGACGTCACTGGAAATCCGAAAGGAAGAATAAAAAAGGGGGAGCTAAAAAGGTATCTCGTTTGTCCTACCAGGTTATCAATCTCCCGAAAGGAGATCGAACGGCTTCTTTTTCGGCTTCCCATTTCCCTTTTTCTCATCGCCGCAGATCCCTCGACTCCACGCAGTTCGCTCCCGAATATATTATGCACTCTCATCTCGAGCCATGCCCTAGGGCGCAGACGATGATGCGCCGTACTTATCGCGTTGCCACGGATTTCGGTTACTCCATCCATCTCATTTTGTTTCACAACTATCTGAATTTTAAAACATTTTAAATATTCAGTACATTTACACACGTTCCTGCAGCTATTCATTGATGAATGGAATGTTTTTCACGTGTCTTTTGATACAGGTTAGAGGAAAACGTATCTGTCATTTAATTTTGTTTCTGTCTTACCCATGACTGCGATGCTAATGAAAGACTGAAAAATGGCATTTATTCGTTTGGTTTGAACCTCAACCCATAAACCATTAGCTAACAAAAGCCTTGAAGAGGGGATGAGGCTTAATAGAGGAGATGAGGAATAAGATTGTTTGATCTACATCAAGAGGGCAAACCTTCATACCAAGAGTGCCATATTTGATAAACAAAGTGCCAAAATGGTGTCAAACCACAGAGTGAGATGCTGATATTTTCTATTTCAATATGTCAAAAATGGGATTAAAATGTAAATAATCATTAATTATAAATATTGACAAACAGAATCCACATTTACTATAGTGCTAAATTTTCAAGCGAAGTAAACATATCTAGGATACTGTCGTCAAGGTTCCGTCGTTAGTATCCTTTGTTTACGGAATTTGAATGGAAACAAAATCGACATTTTCGAATTTCCTCAAAAGCGGCATTTACTAATGATTGAAATGTTCACTTCCATGTTTTGACAACAGAATACTCAGGCCTATAAACTGAGGCACAATTCGCAGCAACTCTGCGAAATCAATTAAATCATGTAAAATAAACTAATCAACTGTGAACCTTATTTTGACTTAATGGACTCCTTTTTCGAGTATGAATAACTAACAAAGTATCATTTACTTAATAATATTAAATTAAATATTAAATATTTTTGGGAGTCGCAATTAACGAAGAGCCGTATTTGCCTAACTATAAACTGTCCAGTCAACTTATTTGTAACTAATTTTGAAACTTCCGTATCAGATTTTCAGAGCTTTCAAAATGAGCTTACCACTTACTTAATTATTCCATCCATCTCCGTTTCCGAGTTATTTCACTTGAAATTCAGAGAGACCTTTGCGGGTCTCTCTAAATATTAGAAGCTTTCATATGAAACGTAAGTATAAGAAGGATACTTTTTCTCTATCCTGTACCATAATTGTTTCGTTGTTAAGATACATCAGCTGGAACAAATCTCAGAAACGACAGCGAAATTATCTTATAATTATTCAGGTTCCAAAAAAGTTCTGTGTTGTTTCTCCAGCATCGAAATGGAAGCTCAAGGAGCATTGCAAGGCAGTTCGGCGAAACGTCGAGCTTGAAGTTTCTATCACCTGTTATATTTTTCTAGACACCTTGTTAAAATTTAGGAATGGGTTTTATTTACAGCTCCATCAGTCACCTCCACTATTAGTCCTCCCTCAGTCGCTCATCCGAATTTAATACTTAAGCACCCGGCCTCTGTTTTTCAGTCAGGAACTCTTCATTAAAGATGGAGCCCTAATTCGAAGCGAGGCGTTAGAAAAAGAAAAGGATGGTGCCGGAATCCGTAATTTATGCGACGTTTCCAAAATTAAAGCTTGGCGCCGAGCGTTTTTTAAGCAATTCATTCGTAATGGCCGAAATAATATAAAATTCCTGGTTTGATTAAAAAAAGGATCGTTCGCGTCCTAACGGAGAGAGAAAAATCTGGCGATGTGCCTCTTCGCGGACATCTGACGTATTTTTTTTCTCCGAGAATAATTCATCGCCACGGAAAAGAGCCTCGCTGTATGGTTCGATCAAAGTTCGCGCGAGGTCGCGATTAATTCAAACGCAGCCTCCCCGTTCTCTGGGGGAGGGAGTAAAAAGGATTGGTTTTATATTTTATTGTTCGAGTTGTCCTTGAATTGCTTATCTGGTTTAGGAGTCCATCCAGAACAGTTCAGACGGTCTTGCGTAATTGTTTTAATCGTTTTGGTATGATATATTTTGATACTATAATAGTTTTGAATGTGAAAAGGGTAGGATTTGCATAATGAGTTTACGGCACTACTATAATATTGAGGCGATGAGCAAATATTTCAGTGATCACGTAGGCAATCAGGAATAGATTGGTAAAATGATTGTTTTGTTCTATGAATATGAAACATGGACCAGAAGAAAGAAAATAATTAAAAGATTTGAAGCTCTAGATGTGTGGTCTCTCGAATAACTAAGTGGGTAGCAAATTCGCCTTCGCTGATAGCGGTCCCTGGTTCGATTCCCGATGGGAAACCAAGTACTGGAGAGGATGCGATTGCAAGAGGGTGTAGCGTAAAATCGAGTAAGTAAATTGAACTGATATAAAAATCGTTGAAAAACTGAAAATGGGAAGAGAAGAGAGGGTTTTTATAAAGAAATAAAGCGATATCAGAGGAAATGTGTAATGCAAATATCGAGAGGAGAGGGATTGCTAAAGGAAGTAATTGAGAGATACAATGAAAGATAAAGGGGAAGACAAACGCAAAAGTTGTTCGATGATATAAAGGGCTAGATAAGATATCAGTAACTAAAGGGAAACGATGTTGAGTGGGGAATTTTCGGGATGTATGTAGAAGGTTTTGGTATGTATGCAGAAGTATTTTGAATTAATTTATAATATGGAATAAACCATCTTCCAGCCAATCTCGGATAACATTCTCGTATAAAATCTCGCATATTTAACTTTTCTTTTCCTTAAATCTTAGTTAACTATCAGTAGGTTTCGCAGGTTTTTCACGTTCCTCTTCTTGTGCGTGTTTTCCTGGTGTGGTATATTTTTCTTAAGTTATAACTTACGTTTTTAAACCTTTCAAGTAGTATCTCTTTTGAACTTCATGTGACGAAGGATTAGATGTAAGAAGATATTTGATAGTCTCAATCCTGCCTTAATAAAGTCGCATTATTATTATAATTATAAATATGGTCTAAGTATGAGTCAATCTTATATGAATCCAAAGTTTGGAAAACGGAAATCGGAAATTTTCATCTAATTTTCAGTCCAAAACCAGGTCCAAACAGAGAACTCTATCTAAGAATTTCTAAGTTCTCAACTTATATTCGATTTTACACGTCAAAATAATAATGTGCGATCAGGAATTGATAATAACTAAAGAAATTCAGAAAACCTATTTATCATTATGATAAGAAACGTTAAAAGTGGCTAAATTGGCAGGTGGCATCTCAAGTGTCATAATTGTGCAGATTGCTACTCTCTATTAACATTACAGAGACCTCATGGCAGGTAATACATATTTAAAGACCAAAACTTCATTTCTCCAGCTAAACTGGTATTTACCCATGCATGAATTTCCTTAAACTCATCTTTAAGTTGCTGGCTTCAGCACAAACTTCATTATTAGAAATGGCTCATAATCTGCAGAGTATAAATTTGAGCAGTGTTCTCAAATCCATCCTTAAATTCTCAAAACGTCTCCTGCTTAGGACTCTTAAATTGAGAGGTAGCTGTTGAAGATTGTCCGTTGATAATGAAGAAATAATGAGTGGGGTGAGTTTAACTTCATTATTTCGAAGAATTCCTAGAAAATGATTTTATTTCTGCAAGTCAACTAAGTCTATGGTTTTATTGAAAAGTTAAAATTATTTATCCATCAATAGAATTTCGAAAATATTTCGGAAATTTACTAATAAGCTTAGCACTTGCTATATAATCATGAAAACTTACTTAGGCTTACATTTTGGTAAGAAATAAGATAAAGGTTCGTTTTTCCTAGAAATTCATTCTCTTTGTCTCGCTTGTATGCAATGCCATGCATGACCCTTTACTTTCTCGATAAATCCTGGTGATAACAAAAACTACGTAGTCGAGAACGCCCTTATCCCGGAAAGTTCACGAAGGCCGTTGGTCGTTTCGTAACTTGTCTGCTGCTAGGCAATTGACATTCAAACAGTCATGCATCGTTTTCCGCGATGCACGGAAACCAATTTTGGCATGCCTTTCCATTAAAAAGACTTCTCCACTCAATACTTATCATATCAAATGGTTTCTTTCACATGACCGTGATTTTCTATCCTTTTGTTCTTTATGAGATAATGGTCCGTCCCTGCACTCACGGAAAGTCTGCTGAAGATAGGATCTAAGGACGGGTTTCAAGGTTTACAAAAAGGAAGTCCTTTCTAGCTCTGTAAATGTCAGAATTTACTATGCGAAAGTCTTGGCTGCCGGACTCCCTGCGCCTCTATCAGGAAACAAATCGCTATTTAAAGGCGAGGCCGTGGTATGGCAATGTCTCCGTTACAGCGCTAAAGGGACCGCTAAGTTCGAACAATGAAGGAGAATGGACTCGACGGGCATTGTGGTCGCTTACAATGGGAATCGTCTTTCTTGCGAAGGATAAAGGACAGCAGAAGTAAAATAACTTTGCTGAGAACGCGAAAATTAATTTGCCATTCAATAGAGCAGAAGGATGCAGATTACTTGCGCTGCTGTAGAAAGTTGATATATTACTCCTAAGAGGGATATTGTGATAAGTTAACGGGTTAACGGTTATTCATTGCCTCGAGTGGTTGGAATGAAATGCGATTTCGAGGTTGCGACTATTTTGTGTTAATGGTTACGAATATTTAGAAATTAACGGGATTCAACAATTGGATTTCTCTTAGAGAGACGGGTAGTTTATAATATTTCATAAAATGCTCGTCTATTTGATCGAAATTCTCGCAATTTCGAATAGAAAGCGCTATTCTACGACCGAAATAGGAATCTTCATTCGATTTCCCTTCTTTTGCCGCTTCTATCAATTTCCTGCAGCTATTATTTCTTGTTTAATTTTGCAAATAAAGTAAAGCCTGCCAACGATAAATTTTAAATTTTATGTATTTCCGATGGGAAGGCTTTTACTCGGGGAATTTTGATCAAGTATAAAAAGTAGCCTATTATCTGCGCAGAGACATCATTTAACTATCCGTAATGTTTGAAAGTTGTGCAACTTTGGTTTCTCTAATTTTAGGCGAACATACATACACACATTTAGGGATAGATTAGAAATTTTTTCCTCGTCAAAATTTTAGTTCGATCTGATTTGGGCAAGCAATTAAATTGGACAGCTCGATACCTGCGCGACTTCAGGAACCAAACAAAATTGCATACAAGAGTTGCATTACTTCCGATATTTCGCGTATGATGACGGAAATTCAGACTAATAATCAGCTCCATTGCGGGTAAAATTGCTTTCATGAAGTCCCTAGCTGTCCTAATTACCTTCTCTTCTGGTAGGAATTGAGTGGCATTTCTGGCGTGGAATAATGAAAAGTACCGTCATGCTTTATTTGTGAGGGGAGGTATGCATAATTAGCTTTCACGATTATTAGTTAATCAATTACGAACGCAAATACCACGCGGTGGTTTACTGATGGAAATGTCAGTAGCAAGATACGAAAAGGAGGGCCGTTTGACTTTGAGAAATATCTCGTTTACACACGTTCGTCCCGCTCTCGAATACTCCCTTAGACACTGGTGTCGGGTTATTTCATCACAACATTTCCCTCGGGCCTCAGATGCGCGCAGATAAAAAGAACTGCCTCTCGAGGGAGAAAAATCCTTTAGAATGGAAAAGTGGAGGGTTTGGGAAAAGAGGAAGAAAAATCGTGCCTTAAAAGCATCCTTCAGAGAAGAGAAAAGGACGCAATTGTCACGATTGAAAACACCACCGTCTTCGGAAAGGGTGAGCGATAGGTCTTAAAAGGTCGAAGGGTGGCTTAACGCGTTAAGTAGACGAGGATGCTATCACCTCTTTTTTCGTGGAAATCCATTTATTTCTCTTCTTAATCCCCTGTCCACGGGTTTTTCACGAATTCAGGCATTTGGATATAAAAACCCTTTCTTTTTCATTACTCATTCAACTTCTCCGATTTTCTTTTCAACCTCTCTGCTCGTAGCCTAATTATCCAAAGGACGTTCTCAGTACTATCAATCCCTCATTCGCTGCTTCTAGTTTCTCTGTTTGTTCCTGCTACCGTTCATTTATGAATGGAATATTTTGCATTTGTCTTCAGGATACAGAAAAATATCTCCTCGATTTACTATTGAATTCCTCTATTCCACGTCAGCAAGAAAATGAAATCTGCTGAGGTGTGAGTGATGGACACTTTTGGCATGCTGTGAAAAATGTTGTTCATTGGGAAATCGAGTTACAATTTCGTAGACGCTTATTACCCATAGCATGGTGCATCAGTGAGGAAAGACGGAGCAAACTACTGCACCCTTCAACTTCAAGCCTGGTAAGCCTCATTCCCTTTCCAGAGCTTTTGGTAAGAAATAGTTGAGGGCTCAAACTGGCCTTCCTATTGAACCGACAGAGTTGAGTTTTACAATCCATTTTCCTCCTTGAGTTTTCAGTTTTCTCTGTATTTCATGCAACGCAAAATTCTCCACAACTTTATTTATTTTCCTATCACTCTTAATTTCCTGATGCTATCTTCTTTCCACTTATTTAATAAAGTGCTTCCTTCGTTCTAACAGCTTTTGGATGTGCATTTACATCTCATTTTGCAAAATTACAGAAAGTATCTTCTTTTACAAAGAAGTTTTTAGATAATTTCACCGAAAGTAGCTCCAAGAATTCTACTAGCGACCAACGTGATGTGATTTGATATTTAATAACTCACAGAAAGGTTTAAGGATTTCCGATACTAACTTAAACAGTTTCTTTATCAATTCAGTAATGACGCCCTTTCACTTTCACGATATGGATTTTAATGAATCAAACAAGTGAAATTATAAATGTTATCATATCTAAGGTCAGAAGTAGTTTGTACTCGTATATAAATAAGTATTTTAAGGAATAAATGAAAAGGTATAGATAAATTAACTGAGAATTGATTGAAATGAATAATTTTCTATTTTCAGAAGTTGTTAAATTATACTTTATCGATGAGAGAGTTGATTTCATTATAATTTTCCAGATCCTTATAATACCTGTAGCGTCAGCAATATCGTTTTGATTGATACTGTTCACGAGGGCTAGTCCATGTGAAAACTTTTTCAAGCTCGTCTTACATAATATGCAATTAAATACGACAACATTTACCACAACTTTTCGATAGGAAAAGGAGATAACAGAATACTAAGGTCAAGTTAAGACAGATTTGAAAACATGCAAGTGCTTAATTCATTAGCGCATCCCTCGGCTGATAAAAATCTTTCCCTTCTCCGGAAATTTTTCTTTCCTTCTTCTTTCGCACCACCTTCCCATCCCCACTAACTCCAGCACCCTTTCATGTAGTGGGAGAGTTAAGGATTCCGTGCCCTGCATCGGAAAGACCATTGCCACTAACATCCATTATTCCAGCTTCTTTCTCGAGATCTTGAGATGCTCTCGGTAGCACTTTGGAGATGGGCCCGACACATACGTCTCTTTCTTTTTTTCCTCACCTTCCCTCTTCCTTTTGCATCTCAATTTCTCCTCTTCTCTCCCAAGAAGAGGGATTCCTGCGCGAAATTAGCGGAACCCCTTGGAAATAAATTGGTTTGTGTTCAAACTATGACTGGAGTTAAGCTTTCCGTAGTTCTTTTTCACGCCCTTAATTGAGTCGGCCACCTGCTGAGTGTTTCTCTTTATCGAACTAACTGTTTGTGGAAGAAGATGGTGGATAAGAGACGAAATTCGAATCTTTTATCGGTCCTCCTTTTCTTTCTCGATCTCCTCCGCGGATAAAAGGCTTTGATCGATTTTGGATACTCGATAAGAAGGTTTTGAACTTCAAAGTAAACTCACGGGAAAAAGTATTTTTTCCGCAAGTAGATGTATCCTTAGATAAAAAGGCATTTTTCAGATAAGACCACTCTCAAAATCCCTCGCAGATGAAGTTTGGCACTCAGAATACCATTCTTAAGAACTAACGTCATTTATCTTTTTGTTTATTGGGTTATCCTCGTTACACTTAGTGATTAGTACTGAAATTTAACCTTCACTAACTTTTATACATCTAACCGGATGCGTAAATGTATCCCATTTTAAAGAAGAAATTCCGATATATTCAGAAAAATTCCGATTGAATCCGAAGAATATCAAATACTGACTCCATTTACGAATACATATATTGACTAAAAACACGACCGGTTTCGAGGATGCAAGTTTCTGTTTTTCTTGGATTAGTATGAATATTTCGCAAGGTATCGCTTGAAGTTTTTAATTAATTAGAAAGAGGAATAAGAACAACTTATACATATTATCCCAGTATTCAATACACACGACCAGATAATGACGCTAAGCGTCGAAACTTAAGTCGTATGTATTAAATCCTGTGGTAACGTGTATAAGCTGTTCTAATACCTCTTTCACCGTGATGAGTTACCACAAAGTTGACGCCGAAATAGTGGACTTTGTTAATTAGAAATTCTTGTTTTCTTCCTCAATGTAGTTGATTAAAAGAATCAGCTAAACTTACAGTTAAATGAAAATTTGTGCGAAAAAGAAATTATAAAAGAGAGAAGACTGGTAACTTCATATACTCGAAGCCTAAAACTTAAGGAAAAGAAATCTAGAAGTAGGCCGAAATAGACATTTTTCAATGCACGAAGGGCTTCAAAAGTGAGCATCACGAGATCAAATTGCACTGAAGACCTAAATTAATGAGTTTTAGAGGAACTTCTACTTTTCTGAATTAATTAATGGAAGAGATATTGGTAAAAATCATGGAAATTGATGTACATAGCATATGTTGTACTAACATATTGAAAGCGACTTGCTTTTTTCATGATAAAAAAGCGGAAATAGCCGGCGTCGCTGGAGAGGAAAATAAAATTATTTTTCGCGTAAAATATGAGAGACTACAACAATTTGCTCGTCAAGGTAAATTCTCAATTTCGCTATTTAACCCAAATTACGCTTAATTAGTTTTCGCATTTGAATCATTTCCCTCATCTTCGAATATTATTATTATTATTATTTACATTACACTGCAAGTAGATGCCAGGTCTGGTGGCAGTGAACATACTAACTTAAAATTACATTCATCTACAGACAATACATAAACATACATACATAAACATATCTAAATACAATCATTTCTAAGGGGAACTAGTCTTCTGCCTAGCATTTGCTCTAGAAGGGAGGGAAACTCCTCAGAAAACCTCCCTTAGGCTCCCTTACGAATGGTTTACTTCTGAAATTTTTAAGTTAAAAATTTTAATTTAATGTTCTAAAAGATAGTAACTGCTGACTGAGAAACCTATTTTTAACGAAAACTGGGTTAGGTTAAAGACGAGATGAACCGGTGAATTAAAATCAGCCTACGTTTTTCATCGTGCCTACTATTAAGTTGAGGACTGAAATGATTACTGAATTACTGAATGATTATTGAATTACTGAATGATTTGCGATATAAGAAAAGCAGTAAATCACGCTACTTACGTATTAATGTAAGATTTATGATACAAAATATACATAAAACTTTTCTACTTTATGATTGTGATGCATAAGAACAACACTGATCCAATATCTACAGCTAGGAATTGAATATGTGCTCGATATTACTGTTTCGTATTCCTGGCCCGTTTCCCTGATGGGAGATAAAGTTAAAACTACAAGGACACTCGATATCGAGCATAAGATTATAACGTTCGGTTCCATATGTGGAAAAGGATTTCTGGAAATTGTTTTCAGATATGTATTCCTGATGAGATTTAAATTGCTCATCTTGAGGCTCCCGGATAGGAAAGGAAAAAAGATAACAAAATGGGCTCCTCGTTCGCATTTGGGGGGCCCGTGTTCGATTCCCGGTGGGGACCCACGTGTTCAAAATAACCTTAGTTGTAGAAGTACCTACTAATAAGTACAATACTATCACTAATGCTCATCCACGTAGATTCGATGTTTTAGATTTCCTCGGTTAAAAATAGATCATTTTAATTATTGACTGAATTTATGTTTTTCTTTGGTTAACTTTAGTCGAATATTTTAGTCAGATATTATGATATAATTAAGCGTTGCGACTTTAATCCCTGTCTAAAAGCAACCCGGAACTATTTTAACTCGCACTTTTAGAATAATTTCCGGCCTATAATGAATGCGAGGTTAGTAAATCGCGGAACCCTTCTTCTTCAGGGCGAAATAAATAAAACTCCAGAAATTTTTCGAAAATATGAGAAATTATTCCTTACAATACGCAATCATGGAGAGTTTCTGAGAGGTTTTTATTTAATTAAAGGAAATCTCTTTGAATGAACTCTGAGTATCATCTTCACCTGCGTTTATTTTGAAATATTTTGCGACATTTTGAAATATTTTGAGACACTTATACATTTCATTGCTTCATTCAAAAAATGGTTATACGTTAGAGGAGATATTACAATACATTATTCTCACAATTACTTGCAGTTGAAAGTGTTAGCTATATTTATTTCTTGAAATTGAATAATAATAGTTCGGGCCTTAGACGGAAAAAAAACCTTGAATGATTTTGAAAAACAGAGTGCTCAAGTAAATGATCACCTTGGTGGATTTATTGATGTACACGATTCCCTACTATCATTTATTATCAGGATCTTCATCGCTTATAGACACGTGGAAGGCAACAGTCAAGTCGAAGGAGAACAGTAAAATCCTCGGTACGCTACTTAATTAACGTCATTAATCTCGAATGGTCGTTAACTCTTCAATTGTTTGAACCCAATCGGAACGCATATCTAATTACACGAAGGCATACACAAATCCAGAGTTGTTTTTGTTTCCGAATCGGGGGCAAATTGTTCGACAAGGACTCCTCTTGATTATTGTCCTTGTAATATCTTTTAAACTCATCAGAAGTTCGCCGGTAGTCCAGTCGAGCTTAACAGACCCTCCAGTGTTCTCATTTCGCGAAGTGGAAAGTTTGCAGTCTTCGTTGACTGAGAAAATTTCGCGTTCGATCAGTGTGTAAAATCAACATCGAAACAACGCTCGGACTAGCTCGAAACTTCATACAGTTCGCACAGCGTATTGGGTACGATACACCGTTAACCAATGCTGGGTCCTTAACCACGTTTGCAAATTCTCATTCGCTAATCGAGCGCATTTCGGCAGAATCGTGCTTCTCACGTTTCGCGGAGAGAAATTTTCGCAAGGAATTAGACGATTCAGGATCTAGAACTGCCCGAGATACCCGAAACTCGAGTAGTAATTTCATGCCAATTAGCTATCTGATGTGGACCTTTTCGGGTCGGATGAAATACGGGTCCACCGCTATTTCGAGTGTAATTGCAAATTTTTAACGTTGCCGACCACGTCTTGATTTATTTCACGGGTGACTATTAAGAATGCCGATACCGTCCGCGCAGTAATACCGTTTTAGCATCAATTAGAATTATGAGTTCGCCCGTATCGGTAAATGTGGGGCAAAGGATTTCACAGAGGCTAATTCTAAGTCTAATGATAAGATCATTCCTTATTTGATAGTTAAGCAATTAACATGGTTAACTGCATGCTATCGCGTACATACCAGTATGTAGTATTTTCAAGTGTATAGTAAAGCTTAATTTGCAAAAGCATCAGTTTTGAACAGGAAACACTTAAACTAGTCTCTCAAAAACCCTTCGCTTTTACCAAGGAATAACCTACTTATGCTTCAGTATAAGCTACTTTTAACTGATCGTTAGCGAAAAAATACTGACTAAATCCGAGCAGAAACGTTGTCAACAATCAAAGTAGAAAATCTTCTTTGGAGCGGAATTGTGGAATTATAGGCGGAAATCTGGGAAATACGGTACGTAACAGTAAAAATGACTACAAACATTACGAGTTTTTCTTTCCGATGATATTTGAGCAAATTGGCGGTACTTGAAAACGGAAATAGGTAAAATAACGGAATAAGTGAGAATACATCGTTTGCAGGATACCTACCGATTATAGGCACACTACTATTCTCTTTTCGCAAGGTAATCATAAGGCACCTGGTCTCGCATGCCCTCTTTGGTGTTTCGTCCATTTAATCGTATCCCGTTCTCTTCAGCGTATGTAATCGTATGTTCTTCAACATAACTTCGGAAACATAATTATTTCAACTGCGGTTAAAATTGGTTCTCCAATTATGTAGAACTTTATAAGCCTCCAGAGCGCTGTATTTGAAGGCATCGTTCTACGAGAATCAACTCATTCTCCCGTGGATGACCATCGCTAAAAAGAGTGATGACGTCTGTGCAGACCTCCCACTTACTGAAGGCTTGCAGCTCGATTTCGCTCTTTTTCATGGAATTAAACTGAACGAAGTATCAACAGACAAATGAACAAAAGGTAATTCACAGGATAGTGATGCATCAATAAAAGCTTTCCGCGAAAGAAAGTTCTCCGGATGTGTATAAATGTGTGGTATTACATTGTGTTGTCGCCATCATGAACGCGATTTCATGTTTGGTTCAGCCCCTCCGTGTTTTACTCATTATCTTATTGGTGCTGACTGTTTTGAATTTTCCCGTATTTCCTCCAGTATCAGCCAGTCCGATTCTCTGCATCTTCCATTACCATATCGAGGAATGTATTATACGGCAAGCGAGGTTATATTAGAAACACTGGTCTGAATTCGCACGGAATCAGATAGTTACAAAAAATTGAAAAAGTCTGCTTTCCGTCAAAAACGGTATCGGGTCAGGAAATGAAACCCAGATTCTCCAAGCTGATCCGGAAGCAATGGTCAACCTACTCGCGATCAATCTCCGTCATTTTTTCACTCTCTTTTTTGCCCCATTTTCGCTCGACTTTTCCAAATATCTCTCCATTTCAAAGCGACACGCATAATGTACACGTAGAAGCATTGGTGCTCTTCGCATGTTCATCTCCGTTGGCGGACTTTCCGTACGGATTTTGCCCTCGTTTGTCGTCAGGATTTCGAAGGATCCTCCGCAATGCATCAAGTCGATCGACAAATGAGGCTCGTTTCGTTCTATTCCGTTGTTCTAGCTTGATTTTTTTTACCACTGGAATCGGGAGTGGATCCGCGAAGATTCGTTTCGGTCAACAACTACGGCCGGCTTCGTTCCTATTTTTCCGACTCGTTCCTTCTTCGAAAAGGATTCCAAAATTCTTTCGACTCTTTTCTGCCTGGATTCAAAAACGAAAAAAATTATTCGAGTTTCGATTTTCGAGGACATCACAAAATTTAATTAAATCTGAGGTTGTTAACGATCCGATGAGATTCGCTTGTTCCGCCTGTCATTTTTGCGGAGGAATTTCATGCTCTTCGTGTTTTTTGTTTCCTGGACGTGAGCTGCCTTCAACAATTCGGAATTAAATCAATGCTTCGGTACCGAAACAGGATTTTTCCCGTTAGTTACTTTTATTACTTCCGAGTGGGACCATGCGTCACCGGACGATGCTTTAGAGTCCGTCTGTCGAACCGTCGCTGCCCCGAAACGTTTGGGTTCAGACGAGGAAGATATTCCCCATCGTCCGGGGAAATTTTCGAAAAAAGCGGTCGAGTAACGTCGCGTTAACACGATTGCGAGAGGGGAGTTGGATTAATTGAATTCGGGTCGGCCTTCCATTGTGGTCTCTGTTCCGACGGAAGTCTTTATAAACTCGGAACTCAAACAGAGCTCGGGAAGCTCTTGGCAGAAAGATTTTTGACCCTCAGTGCCAATATTAGAAATGACATCTTCGCTTAAAGCTTGAGCAAATTAGGCATACGGGATGGATGTTGACTCCTTCCGCTTAATGGACTCGAGGGAGGAAATCGTCTCTTCCCGCCGTTGGCATTAATTGAATTTCGAATATCGTCAAATTTCTTGTTGCAATATTTTCAGTTTTAAGCGGAGACAGAAGGTATAGATAGCATCAGTTTACACCCAAATGTGAAGGAAGTTTAACCAAATCCTAACTCTGCGCTGTAGCAGTAAAATTAAAATAAAATTTTCGTAGGAACTATAAATTTTAGCATAGTAGCTAACACTCCTGTATTTTAAAGCTCTCATCTGAAAATTTATTCAAATTATGGACCATTTTTATATAAGACGACCAAAAATAGATATATAAATGTAGTAGATCCATCCCCTATGGTCAAGCTAAGCTTCAAGGGTTAATAACTATAACTTTGATGAGGTCAATGACTGATACATAAGTTCCAGAAGAGATGATCTAGTTGAAAAGCTAAGAAACTCAGCTCTTAATAATTGCTTTGAAACATCGCACTCAAAGCCGTAAAATAATTTTAAAAGCAAAACGCTGAGCGGTATTTTCGCTCCTCGGAGAAGAGCCGCTCTTCACGGTCATATTTCTTTAATCTCTCACCTCCATCTCTCGTGATAAAATTTTCAAAGACATTTCTTATCGCTGGGGAACCTTTTCCACACGAAGTCTCCGCAAACGGAGACAATTCATCCAGCTATGCCGAACGTTTGCACAAGTTGCGGGAGATTGCGTTTTTTTCTGAGCGAAGACACTCGTACCCATGTAAGTGTAAGAGACGCGCTTCTCCACCGTTCCTCGCGGCGTATCGTACACGAAGCGCCTACACTTCAATTCAGGGGAGTAGTCATGCAGCGAGTCTATTTTGCGCGCCGGGGACGCGTAACGGGAAGTATACCGGCCCTAACTGTTTATGCATTTCCGCGGAGAATGATAATTTTAGTGGATACTCAACGACGTGAGTCTTGCTCGCACGAAGTGGGGTACGCCGCGGTTCCACGATAGGTGCTCTACACATGAAGGAGAAGATGCTTCCCCGCGTCCACGTTCTTTATGCTCCACTAAGAATGAAAAATGAGCCGGATCCTTGTCTTGCCGAAGGTAACCGCAGCTGACGGACCGGTAGGGGGCGAAAGTTTTTCGTGGGTTGAAATCCTTGAGCGGAAATAAAAGAGCGACCTCGTTAAATTAATGCAAAGGTAACGGAGAAGGACGCCCTTCAAACTGGAATCTGGACCGGAGGAAAAAGAGAGTACTGGATGATATAAAAATACCGATTTCGAGAGGAGGAATGTTATATTCATATAAATATGTTTATAGATACAAGTATTTATATAAGTATGTGCCTGTATATATATTTAAA
>KZ308322.1:2186000-2263414 GCA_000376725.2 Ladona fulva
TTTATTATTCGAAAATACATGTTTATGTGCTACTTAAAAGCTCGATCCCAATTTTAAATTAATTGGAAAGTTTAACACGTGCGAAATAACCTAGCGTCCTTAATTACTTGCCTTTCTTGTAAGTATCATAGAAATATAAATAGAGAAGCGTTCTGTTTAAAGAAGTATATGCGGGATCAGTGGAAGTCGAGGTCATTTTAAAAAAAACTCCTGGGCCATTTGACAGTTTTATATAACAAACCGCGGGTTTTTTAATATTTCTCGTTAATTACCCTGTCTGGGGCAAATCTACGTCATCGTCAACGTCTCCGCAGAGATAAAAACTTCTCTCTTGACTGGAAGAATTTAATATCCTCATTCCCAGCCGAATGCAAGGCCGTAATTTAAAGCTAATGAAGAATGTCTCTGGTTTTTAATTCGTCTTTTTCAATCAACCCAGAATGACTGGTACAGAAGCGGTTAAAGAAAGAATATATCTTCTACTTCAAGCTTAAGAAAATATAGTTATGATATGTTGTGAGTTAGTCATCGAGTTAGTTGTATACAGTCTTTATCGTGCCAAATCACTGAAAGATGGCTGACAGCGGTTACATAGGACAAGGCGGATTTTAATCGATCGGCGAATTATTCAATCAGCGGATTTAACTTATTGTTAGTTAAATAGAGGCAAGTTTTTGTGCTGTCGCGGTTATTGCATTCAATTTCCATATTTAAATAAAGTAGTATCGAAAAGATATATTACGGAAATATTGAGTTTTGGATCTCTCTAAGAAGTGTGATTCGCTTTGGAGAGCCTTCGACTTATTTTGTAGGGTGTAGTTTTCGTCCAAACATAAAATATAGGAGATCTGGAGACATTAGTCGTATTGAAGCGTATTTCTTAAGTCGCGGAACGCGTATTTGAACGAGAACGAGTAGCTTCATTTCAAAGCGCGAAAAAGTAGTAGCAACTCTGGGCATTGAATGCTGTTGAAAAGACTTCAGCTTAAGCAAAAGAATCGTGATCTTCGAAGAGAATTTTTCCTTAAGAAGAAACAGCGGGGAAAAGAGAGCAAGAGGATGTTGATGGAAGACGGACTCGATCAATTTATTTCCCTTGCGCTCCACGAGTCTAAGCAAGAGGGGACTTTGTTTACGAGCAGATTCTTGCTCACCGATCCGTCCGCGGGAAAGAAGTTGATAAATAAGAATTCATTCGCGGACGCAAACCGCCTTTCCAATATCTCCGTCGACTCGAGGCGAGTCTACAGCGTTACACGTGGAGGAGTGAAAGCCTAAACTTTTCCCGCAAGCATTTTTCGGAGATAATCTTTTCCTCTCGCATCCTCCGGCCAGTGTGCCACGTATCGCGCCCTCCGTTCAGCCTCCCTCTTCCCCCATCTCCCAGACGCCGGGCGCATCCCACTGTTTTCATCACCGCACACACTGGAGAGTGTATGCGTCCATCCCAAGCAACGCCTTTTCCCCATACAAGGACACGTGCCACGTATGCCACCCGCCCCGGAGATTTGTAACGAGACTCCGCGGTCGCGAGCGCCGCGGATATCGGCCCGAGAAAAGCTTGGAGTTTTTTTCAATCCGCAGTTTCATACGGATAAATACCGCGCTATCACTCCCGCGATCGAATTAGCACCGCCCAAGAAAAGCTCGCGTCCGCTTTCCTTGGAAACAACTCACAAACCAGCGGAATCGTTTTTATCCACGTCTCTCTCCAGAGCGAGAGGAGAAAAAAGTTACGATCCCGTCGTCAAGGAGATTCGAAAAAATATCTCCTATAAAAAATCCTCCAAGGTTAAACCGTCCACACTCCTCATCCTTCCTCATTCTTTCGGCTGGGAAGAAAGTGGGTTGGAAATAATTTTCTCCGCAACCTTGACGGGGAATGGGGAGACAAGTGCAGGATGACCCTCACCTGGAGTCGAACTTGGTCCCGTCCGCTAGAGTTCCGATGTAGTGCATGGTGAGCATGTCACCCGACTTGGACTTCTGGTCGCACCCCTCCGGTATGGACAGAACCGTGACCTTAAGCTCCTCTTCTTTCGCCTTGGCAAGGCACAGGACTGTCACCAGCATCAGCACCTGGAGACACCTTGCGAAACCTCTGGACTGCATCTCGGATCTTTTCAAATGTCTCCCTTGGAAACCGAACGAAGTTACGTCGTTACTTGAGACGGACTTCCCGTACTGTCGATGGATATCGCAAGAGTTTACACGTGCTCAACTCTATCCCGTCCTCGTGTACGTCCTTTCTCTTTTGAAGCCCTGTGGCCACTGCAAGCCGAGTAGAGTGTATCGCTGGCTCTTTCCCCTCCGATTCTCCCTCGTCCCTCCCTCAATGCGCGCCGGCTCTCTTGAGCGATGCGCGCCTCTTTCCCTCACTCAAACCTCACTCTCTCTCTACTCTCTTTCACCTATCCTCATTTCCTCTCCTTAAAGCTTTAACCCTCTTTCTCCTCGCATTCATCTTTTCCCTTATCCAGACTCCCGTTTCTCCCTCTGCATCACTCGAGATCTGGGCTAAAGAAGTGAGGTGTGACTTCAAAGTCGCATTCAGCTCGTAATGAACTCGCTTTGCCCGTATTTATTCTCTCAGCTATTACCATTCCTAGGCTGTCTTGACGTCCGCGTCTGTGTTTCGTTGCGAAGCTTTTTTCAGCCGTTCGTCTAACGTAGCAGTTCGTTCTTATCATGAAAGGAAAAGTCTAAGGCATGAGAGGTGTCTGTTTTGCGCTTATTTATCATTTTTATGTCTGATATCGGAAGCTCCCTTGCGCCTTTCCATGTGGGAAGGTACTCAAAGCATTGCTTTCGAACCAGTGCACTGTAAGAAAGCTCTTGGTGTCCCGCATAATCTACGAAGTAGTATTTGCTTCTAATTATAAATTATATATATGAAAATATTAAAATTTTTCATCAAAAACTTTTCTGTTATTCATTAATTTGAGTTGTGACTTTAACTAATGCATGGTTTAGGTAACCTAACGGAAATTGTAGGAAAAGAGAATTTGTACTTTTTCCATAGGATTTCAATACAGACGCGACCAGGTTTCAGAGAATGATCACATTCATTCGCTGAAACCTGGCCGCGTCTATATTGAAATCCTGTGGAAAAAGTACAAATACTCTTTTCCTTCAAACATGGAGTATTTCTACAAAACATCGCCAATGTCTGAATTTTAACCTAGTGGAGCATATTTCCTTCACATTCATAATGATTTTTAAATCAACTTCATAAACTATTGATAGACAATGTTTCAAAACAATATTTACAAATCGTCTATCGCTTGTTTTTTGCGCTTCACATTTTGAGCCAGAACCAGAATGCAATGACTGGAAAACGTTCGTATACCTCAAATCACCCTATTAATAACACTTTTCATAGCGTTAAACAAGGAGCGAACTAATGAATACCAATTTACATCATCATCAGTACATAACTCAGTTATGTACTGATGATGACGAAAATTGCTTCATATTATCACAGCCATATATAAGACTGAGATTAAAGTAAATAAATCACCTGTTTCCCTTCCCCCTACCAAATGAGATGTGAAAATTTTCCCTTTCGTGAGGAAACGGTAGCAGAAAATAATCACGTTTATTCCTTATCAATCATTCTCTCTTTAACATTTAAATTCCGTAGTCTACTCCCTCCCTCGTCCAGTTCTCCTTCTTTCTTGTTTTCTTTCATTCTCTCAATCGCATCATCCGAAGCTGTATCAGATGCTCTCCATTCGTAATAACCCCTTGAAGTTTATTTTAGCCTCATTCTTACGGACTCGTTTCCCTTCGTTTTGCAAAATTTATTAGCTCAGCTAACGGAGTGTGCTTCGGGGACGAATCATCGCCGGCAGTTTCAACTCTCTCTCGCCCATTCGCGTCTTGTTACTCGGCCGAATTATTTTCCCTCTCGAGCATTCGGAATATCGCGTGTGAAAGTCCTCCGCGGCTAAATTTTATTTTCGTTGCGTGATTGCCGACGGACGGATGAGTAATTCCAGGAGAAATTTCTTCTTCCTCGCCGCTCTGGTACAAATTACTCTTTAACCGTTGTTAGTTTTACGTGGTATCTGTCCATCTCTCACTCCAGTCAACAAATGAACCAAATCTTTTCTTCTTAAGCTATCAAAAGGAGATGGATACTGATATGCTTTACCAAGGAAAGTGAGTCACGCGGTGGGGATTAATTATACACGCAGCCACATTTAGAATGTTTCATGTGAAGCAAGGGGTCAAAGCTTTTAAAGCGGGCCGCATTATCTCTGTTTTATCTCCAATACTTCGTTCACAGCAGAAAATACGACTTGTAACTTACTAACTAAATTATACTGACCGAATTTCCAATAATTGATCGAAAATTTTCAGAGTTTTCTATCAAAATGATAAGTAAACTATGCTGGCATCAGACATCCAGCCTTCCTGATGAGAGAGGTTTCTGGCTGCCCCTCACCGTAATTGCGTTCCATAATAGTTCAAGGTTCACACGCTTCTGGAGCATTGACATTTATAATATTACTCAATATTTTTATATCCGATTTAGAGTCGTTTTATGATCAGTCACATAATTAAAAAGTTCGATTTATTAATTAAAAATAGATCACAGATAACATTAAATTATGCAGAATGCAACTGGGGGTAAGAACGGGTAATCCCTCCCTAAATGTCATGAACGTGTCGGTTTAAGCCTCTTACCTGTTAAGTTTTGTTTGTAAAAGTCTATTTCGCTAGTCTTAAAAATATCTAGCCTGCATCGGATTATATTTGGTCCTGCTGCCATATCTTGACGAATGAAATATTTATCATTTGTATTTGGTACGAGATAGAGGAAAGGGAACTTTTATATACTTTTGTCTCAGTTTTGTTCATGGCTGTGATGATATCAAAGCTCCTAAGGTATGAGTTATGCTGAATCAATTAAGGTTTCTCTTTATGCAATATTACGAAAAGTGTTACTTGTAGAGTCATTATCCTTCACTAACATGGGCTTTTTCTGCTTATAGCCCCCTGGATCAGTGAGGAAAGCAAGGGCAAACGAGCTCACTCCTCATCTTGCCTAGTAAGCCACATTTCTCCCTACCATCTCTTCATAGCTGATGGTAGAGGGAATGAGATCAAATTTTCGAACTTAACCCTACAAGAAGGTGATTTTGTCTCGAGATTCAAGTTGACAATACGGCGCTCCATTCTAATTACAAAGAGAATTTTGCCTTATCCCATTAATTTATACCCTGATACGACTGCCTCACTAGCTTACTATCTGAAGCTGTATATAAAGCAAGGACGGATGTAAGGGGGCATTTTAGTGTTTTTCCTTATACACTTATCTAGTGACAACAATATTAGTGCCTTAATATTCTCCATTTATCGCTGTGAAAATAAATTTTATTTATGAAAAATCCGAGCGATGTAAAATCATCAGTTTCAGCTTTTCGTTATGTTTATGCAAATAGCTTTTTCCGAAAAATTATCAGTGGGTGGTAAGGGGGGGGGGGGGGCGTTCGCCCCCAGCGTCCTCTCTGAATTCGCCAATCACGAAAATTGGGTACGTTGGTTCACTTTCTTGGGTAGATAGACGCCATTATTTGCGTTTCTGTCACTTAGGTCTTCAAGGGTTAGCATAAAATTTGTATGAAACCCTCAGAAAAGTCTTTTGGGCCGCAGGAGAATGATTAAAGAGCCGCAGGTTGCACACCCGTGATTTTAAGCATACCTTTGAACGCAAAAGTTAAATCGATCATACCTCGTCAAAAACGCACTTCCCTCTCTAAGTTTTCATTCAGGGGAGCCGAAGTGGTCGGAGCGTTTGTGTCAAGCAATCGTGCGCGTATCTAATTAAAATAATGAGCGAATCATGCTACAAGTCACGATTGATTGGCGAAATATATCTCTCGTTTCAGAGATATCGATCAGTCATTCAATGAACCAAAAATGACATTTTAGCTTTTGTGAAGGGTTAATTTGTGGATCGTCAAAATAAAAACTAGGTATTTTTGCTATTATAACAAAAACCTCTCATCGATGTTTGTGTAGGAATCAGTTACGGGACATAGAGGTCATATTTGTCCGCGTTGAAACTTTTGCGGAGATTTTTCATGTTTGCTATTCGGGATAAAGGTAAATTATAGGTGAATTGTGGATATCGCGCGCTCCGATGACTTTTCAAAAGGAGAACGAAAATGTTTTCCCTCGCTCTCTGCATTAGCTCTCGTTCGAACTGCGGCGAACATCATTTGTCATTCAATACTGCCTTATTCCTCTCCAGCCATGTGAAGATCCTTCTTCCTAGAAGAGCTCTTCAGGAGTTTGCTGCTCCCGCAAATTGATGCGTGCTCTCAAATGGCTTTATGATTCCCCAGACAACGTAGAACTGTCCTCATTGTTCCATTCTTGCACGAGATTGTTGCGGACATGTTTACGGGGCGGAGCGCGATTCGTCCACGTCTCCTATATACGTCACCAAGCGAGTTTTATCCAGGGTCACGGCTCTCCACTCTCCCCTCTTTTCCTCACGCTGTATGCGGTTTCGACGAAGAGGATCCGGAATCTTGGAAAATTCCGTAAATGTAGGAGAGAAAGCTAACCAAATTTGGAGGGCAGATATTTACCATCTTAGAAAAAGGCATTTTCAGATAATTGGTTGATGATGTGTTTGACTAAGAAGCTGCTCCTTGGCGGGTGATTCTGGCGTCGAATCATCAGGAAGAAGGTACGCTCGAAAATACAATTCGGAAACGTATCGATATAGCGTTCAAATAGTTATTTTGGTATTGGGTCTCGATAAAAGTTATAATGGATATAAATTGAAATTATGAGAAAATTTTGCGACAGTGAATTCCATTTCTAGTTATTCGAATAACAAATTTAATTAGTAAATATTGACGTCGCCTTTAAAAGGAATGTACTATGTAATGCTAATATCTCGGCATCTTTGGAATGAAGTGACTGAAAGCTGAAGTGACTATAGGTTTTCCTGCTTAACATTGCGGAACGCCATCTAAAAGAATCCAGAAACGTACTTCGTATATACTTCGATTCGGTGTACATTTTTAGTTTGTTTTATCTGCAATGTATTTAGCCCAAAGAAATGTTCGTAGCTTACTCCCTTAACCATTAGTTTCCGGTAATTTAGAGAATGGAATTAGGTGTACTAGACAAAATCAGGAGTTTACTTTCCTCACTGAGTCACTATGCTTTAAACGTCAGCGTAAGCGCGTCATGATGCTCTTATGAGTAAAGCTTTTCATAGCAGTCAACTAGGAGCAACCAAACTGAACATTTCTCGGCATAATACCTTAGATGCGTTAGTATTATTGTAGTTAGAAAACAAACTGAGAAAAATGTAGTAAATCATTAGAGTTCAACAAAAGCTCCAAAAGGCCGTTGTTTGCTAGCAGACTAACCGTTGAAAAATTCCTCTTGGGGGTTGGGATCTCAGTGGTCGCGCTTTGCAAGTATTGTTCTCATTACTTATTTCGGCAACTACGTTGCCATCTTCGAGAGAGAAAAATAACTGATTTTCTAAAACGATTGATGTAATAAAATGTAATAAATGTACTAATGCAATGTAAAAGATATATTTTACATTATACTATACTGAATGACCAATGAAAAATATTCCAATATCAAGACATGGTTCTGGGGTAATTATTAAAAGTTAAGATTATTTATAGCCTGACAGATCCCTTATGCTTTTCAATATGGTATTTTATGCAAGCTACTATTTAAGAGGTAAAATATCAATGGCAAAATCAGCAAGGCTGCAACCATATAATTTCTGAGAAGATTTTTATGTCATTAACTGCGTTTTAAGATTCTTTGTCGTCGCCAAGCAAAGGCTACAATTCTCTCTGAATATACACAAAGAGACCAATAAGGCAATTAAAAAGCAGGGAGGCGGGACAAAGTCACCCAAATTTGATTCTTTTTCGCTCGCTTGGAAAGAGGAGAAAGGATGAGGCACACCTTTTCAATCTGTTTCACTAATTGATACAATTTAGGATCCATCCACATGACTGAGCAAGTCCTTATCAAGGTAATTCTCGAAATTAACGAAGGCCAGCAATCATGTACTAATGAAAATTTTAATATCGGTTTCATTTATTCTTTCTATATATATCAACTTTCATCTTTATTTGCACTGAATTCGTTTATCCAATTAAATGTTTTTGTGTACATCCTCGCGATGGAAAGGTGAAGTATTCAATCAAGGCTTGGTTGTGAATGAAACTAAATAATTTCATTGGAAAGAAGGGATTGCATTTACATCTAGTGGTATGCACTAAAGAGTAATCAAATCCGCGAAAGATTTAAAACATATCTGTGCATAAAGAAGTATAAGACTAACAATTATCATGAGATAAAGAGAAGACTATGGGATCTCTCTCAGGTTGCGATCAAAATTTCCTAGGAGGCCGTTTGCGCCGCGAAGATAAACTCATTGTATGAAAACGCTCTCAATGATGGTGCGTTAAGAAGCCACGTTACATTCCGATAATCTCTTTTAAGTGAAAGATTTACTTTTAAACCATTATAGAAATTGGATTAATTTTAATAATATATAAATAAAATCCCTTAATTTATCTGCATAATAATATTAAGTAAAGATTCCATTCACTTTAATATCATTGTAATTTTTGGTACATTGTACATTGTTTCCTTTTTCTTAAACGCACCTGCTTGATACGGCGCGCTGTAAATTCGCTTCTGTGATAGGCAACGCGCATTTGAAAAATTACTGTGATAACTACATAATATGCGCTTTTAAAAATGCTAATTTTTTTACAAATTCGCTTTGAGGTTCGTTTCAAAAACGCCCAAAACAACTTTGTAAGAACAAATGAACAAGATATTTTTATAGAAGCATAATGAGCATTGTAATAGTACTTCTGAATTCATAGGGCATTTATTTCCATAGTAACGATTCCTATAAAGTCTATAGAGGCTGTCCTCATTGCTTCAACGGAAACATGGTAGTTGTTAATTGAAATTTATTTCAAAAGGTTGGGAAACGCTTTAACGCTGCTAAGCAAACGCTTAGCAGTGTTTCATACTTTTAAATAATAATCTAGTAAAGGCTATGCAGTTTTTAATTTACAGTATCTTCCTCAAAGTACGCAAAGCTGTCACCGGAAAGTGAACCACTCTCCCTATCTCTACAAGCTTTCGCTTTGTTTCGATTGTCCTTCTCCAGTGATTTACGCAAGGCAGTTCCGTTCACTTTTCACCTCACCGTGGCCTGGGTGCCCTCACAGTTACGTGCGCCATTCTCCCATACGTGACTTTTCTTCTCGTAGAAAGTGTTCCCAATCACTAAGAATGCATTCCCTTAGAAAGCTGGGGCTTCCAAGAATTATATTTGCATGAAGAAGATAAATGGACTCAAAAATTATACTCTTTCAGTGCAGAAAATAAGGAGTCGTAATTGGAGTTCGCGGTTTCGTTAGGTCCAGCAAAAAAAGGCGAAACGAATAAGTCTAATTGGGTTAACAGTTTTTTTATTCAAATTCTACCACAACGTAAAGTTTCGAACGGTATATATGTGCATATTTTTACGTAAATATTCTCTCGAAAGATGAATAATGTAATCTTTCTATAACAAATGTTTATTTTCTCTACGACCGTGATTTTAATTTTATTATCGTAACGAAAGCTTTAACCTAGTTTCGATTAAAAAGAAAACGCTTCAACTGCTAGGATGTGATGAAAAAAAGAACGTTTGTTATTTGTGTTTATAAAAAGAGCGGTCGGCATTTTCAGAAAAACCGATTGCCTGTATCGATTTGCATACACTAAAAATGATGTGATTTTCCCGAATACGTCAAAAAGTAAATTAAATATTTTTTCTCCGTTATTTACCCAGGGACAATTTTAGTCTTCTGTTATTTGTTTTAAACATCGTGTCGATGATTCTTGATTATCTTAGATATGGCTTGATCTCATCCTCCTGACAATCGAGAAGCTTCCTACAGCATAGCTGTAGGAAGCTTTCAAATTGGACTCTGACCTTAATAAACATTACAGACAACGTGCTGTGATTGAATTTCTGTCTCTAGAGAAAGGAACGGTATGGAATATTCACAAACGTTTGTGCAAAGAACATGGGACATCTGCAGTCGATAGCACAGTTGGTTGCTGGGTATTGAGGGTTAGTTAATCAGAAGGCAGTTGGAAATGTAAACCTCACTCCATAACCAGAACGAGGACTGGTACCGACAGGGCATACATACCCTAGTGAATCACTGGAGGTAGGAAATAAAACTAGAAGTAGATTATGTGGAATAATAAATTGAGTAGATAAAACATCATTCTTTCATATGTATAAATTTCATTTTTGTAGGTTAAATAGATTTTGAGAACGAAAATGTGGGACATTACTTTTTGACCAACTTTCGTATATAGACATATAAAGATTATCAATTAGCTCAAGTCATCAATTAAGTGCTTAATTAAGCTGAGATAATTTCGTCAATATGGGCTGCCACCGGGAGTCGAACCCGTGACCGCTTTCTCCAAAGTCGAGCGCGTTACCCACATGACTATTCGGGAGACCAATCTGCCAATCAATATGTAAATCACTGAACACCCTCCAACATAATTACATCGCATTGCCGTCTTAATTTAATGTTAGTTAGATATTTAATGAAATGATTCATCAGAGTATCCATCAGATTACTTGTAATCAAAGAAAAGGGGAGTATCATTGTAAAGAAATTCTGTCGGATTTGAAAATTGTCAATGGATGTAAAGGTAACCCAAATTCATCAGTGCTTCCGATAAGCATCTTATTTCAACCTCATTTCATAGCGATTAATTACTCTAAGACTTACGTAAATGTAAGAGATATCGTAGTTATGTGTTGTTGATTTTCTTCCTTGGTGACGGCACTGTAGAAATCGAGTCAATCTCGTACGTTCAAGCGAGCTAATGTATTTGCGCGTACCTATAAAGCGCGTCTAAATAACGTTCAGACCGCAACTCCACAGTCGGCAAGAGTTTTCACTCCTACGGTATCGCATTGGGAAATCATTCAAATCGCATCCTCAAAGCATTCATTTCCCCCGACTTTCTCCTCACCTCTCGCGGGAGAAAATCTGAAATAAAATAACCCTGAGACCACGCGCCGCCAAATTTGAATCACCCTTAGGGACTTCTTTAAGAGGATAGGACATAAAAAAAGCATACCCGCGCACAGATGTTTCCGTGAGAGTAAGTGGCTTTTCAAAGAGTGCTGGGAATGCTTTTCTCTATTCCAGATGAAAGTCGTAAAATACACCGAGAGTTGAATGAACCTGATTGCCTTCCCCCTCGCTTTGGCAACAAACACCTTCTCCTCACAAATCCCAGGGAAGAGTTCCCCTACAACATCTGCCACCCTTCCGACAGTATCTTCTCTCCCTGTCCTTATCCCTAAAGCTCTGTAAAGGCATCATCACTTCTCCATTGCCTCCAAATTTTATATTGATCTCTTTCTGCTAGATTTGGCGACTGGTCGTAGATGTGAATAGTTAATCTTCAGGGACAAATCAAAAGTTTCCTCGAACGAGTTTCTATTTCTGGAAGTAATTGATTTGGTGATGACTGAAAAGGAACTCAGGAGTATTGTTAGAAGGTCCTCCTTTGCGGAAACATCAGTTCTGACTTTCGTGAAGAGCGGCCGACTGGTTAAATTTTTTGTTGGTGCTAGTGGACATAATCTCTGCATCCATATATTGATTAGTAATTGCGAAGTAATTTTCATTTGTATTTTTATGACGTTTCTCTACGGTCGAGAATCTCATGTAGGAACAACCCCATATACCAAACTCGTCTCTTTATAGTTGCCGCTTGAAATGGGCTGGTAAATGGAACAGGAGAGAAAATGATGCCTCGTGAATTCGGTCACGTGTTCTATTTCTCCGGCGCATTTGACTCTTTTAGCGGACGACATGGAGTGCGTGTAGAAAGAAAGTCGCGCACGGAGGCGGAGCGATTGTTCCGGGGAATTACCCTTTCTCAGAAGTGTGCCACTAAGGAGAAGGCTAATGTCAAGATTAACCCACGCATGATGACATTGGCCAATATATGGACCTATAAGAGAAATCAGAGCGGGTCTATCCGCTACGAGATCGTAGATTCGTGCAGGAAGATTCGCGCGGTTTCTATCGGGTTTCATCTATTCGTGTGGTGTATGTTCTTACGTCTATCTCTTCCAGTTTGCCTCTTATATCTAAGGCGAATGGAGATGGAAATGTTATTTTTCCCTCTTTTCGTTCTAATATAGAAATGAATCAGGATAAGTAATCTATACTCAAATTATTACTTATTATTATTACTAAACTGTTTATTTCCTTTAATTTGAAATATTGTTACAAAGTTTTTGCAAGAAGGTTTTGATAATCAGCACTATCTCACTAATCACATAATTTTATCAAACTGTTATATTTTATCTGGATTAGTTTTAAGAAGAAAAATTTCTCCAACTAACGCTATAGACAAAATACGTGCTGTCCTTCAAATTTTGCGAGATATTTCGGACGGTTTCAATGGATACACATCTCATATTTTTCTTTTCATCAGTTGTGAACTGGAAATTGGAGCGGAATAAACAACAGTTTTCGGTTTTGGTACTAATTCATGAAATTTGTATGTCGGTTCGGAATTCATTACGGCAAAATGACGTTTCTTCGATTTCTGTCTTCGGTTCGATTCCGGTACCCTGGCTTTCAACTAGTATATCATTAATAAATTAGTATATCGATGAATTAAAATGGCCTTATTAACAAAACATGTTGTTTACTTCATGAAAATAGTTGATTTATTGAGCAACCGAAAGTATTGCTGGTGATATGAGGGGGTTTCTCGCAGGGTTTATGTGTTTCTTTACTTCTTATTTTTTAAAGAGAAAATATGAACGATACTTGCCATTCTAGTCACTTATAGTGATACTTGTTGACTATCTTTGATTGTTTACGGTTTAAATTGGGAGTATGTTGAACGAACGAGGATTTTATGATTGTACCATATTCGCAACTCTTCTTCGGTGCAGATAACGTGCTGAAAGAGTTGATTAGAGTATAAATGTACACTAGAGTTCTGGAGGATTAGTTTTGGAACAGTGATAGTTAGGTTTCAGATGAATTACTTCTGTTCTAAATATCCCAGCATCACATTTCGTTAGCGTTCAACCATAGCTATCAACATCTATTTTTGTTTTATTACATAATCATGATGGTAATAGTAATATAGTATAGTTAGTATAGCCCGTTATAGTTGTGTATAGAAATATCCATCTTTTTCTACCGCGAAGATTTTAGAAAAAATGTAATTTTATAAAGAAAAAAATGAAAACAACGACATGACTGTAGTAACGTGTAAATGTTGTTTATATTTTTCTCTCACCATGGAGAGCTACCACAAAGTCGAGGCTGAAGCAGTGGTTATGGTAATTTTAATATGGTAGAACAATCTTAACTTTTGAAAAATATTGAAATTTCATTATTCATCAGGTATTATTCATAGATTTTCTTGAGCCTCTACTGTGATCGTAAATGGGAAGGGAATGAATCAACAGAAAGACCAAATGTTGAAAGAAAAAAATCCTAATATTCAACTCGTTGACGAAACTAGTGGAAGAATAAACCTGCTGTGAAAAATTACAAAGAATTTCTTTCTTTCAACATGTGTGTTGAGTTCCACAAAGCGACGCTTGGGCATATTAATTTTATTTAAGAAAGACCAAACACTATAGTTTTTGGAATTCATATTGTATGTTTATTTCACACGTGTACCTCTCGAACCACAAAGTGGCATTCGTTGAACATCTTTGTCGTAACATTCTCAAGAAATTAATGAGGACGAACAAAGCCATAGAAGGACAGTTAAAGATAATTGTGTAACTTCACTCGAAATGAACTTATTGTTTTTGAATGTGGGAGTTTTCTTTCTCCCACGAGCGATCGCAAGGAGTTATCGCAGTTTAATTGCATTTCCTCATCGCCACGCTTAGTTGCCTTTTGTAAGCGAAGGTTACCTCATATTGAATTCACATTCGCTAAATCTTTTGTACTTGGGTAACTAGGTATGGTTCGAAGGGAGGCAACCTTGGAAAGTCTCTTGAAACTCATAAGAACTGCTCTGTTACTTACGTTTTAATAATGATAGGACTCTATTGTATAAATCTTAAGTGTGAAAAAAATGTTTGAGATATTCTAGTGGCACACTTATGCTATGTATACATCTATGGATGAAATTGTAGAGTTTCTGGTGGATTTGCTCATTATATTTTCACAATCGATGTTTTAAGTGTAACGTGGAGCCATTTATCTGGCTACTCAACCACCTAGAGGTTCTAGAAGGGAGGTTTTTCAGAATTAAGTATCTTGTGGTATATAAATCACTATTGAAATTCATTTATCCAGTGGTAAAGATATTCTCGTCCCCAAAAGAACCTATTCCATGAAAGATTAAATGTTTCAGAAATTAAGAGAGACATTTTTCGTGTCCGGAAGTAATATCTCAGACCCGCAACACCACAAATTTTAAAAAGTAATTAATAATAAAGGTTGAAATACATTTTCCATATGATACACTCTTACGTGGTTGTGCCCTTGGTACCCCCTTTATCCCAAACATTTACCCAAAACAAAGACGTCATTCATTAATTTATCCCGTTCTAACTACGGTTATATATGACAAAAATACCGAACATAAAAGAGCTTTAATCAGGTCTCAATTTTTTCCGTTTCCATATTTTCCGGGTATGAGCCCCCGGATAAATCGCCCCACGTCGTATATTGCAGCCTACGTTAGCTCCGTTAATCACGGAGGTTCCCTATACATATTATGACTGAGGTACAAAGGTCGTGACTAAAACAAAGCAGCACAACTCAAATAAATGTGGCATTTACTTCGATATTAACAGACTTACATGGGACTCCCAAAATGTCGATGAGAAATGATGCTTAACTTTGAAGATAGGATTATATGGAACTAAAGTTCTTAAATAATTATGAATTAATTTTAAAATAGCCTCTGTTTTCCTTACATGTTTTTTTGATACCACTTTCCACCGGTAACTGTCATCGGAGAGGCCATAACCTTCGTTATCAATTAATTTTTGTTACCTCAAAAATTCTACGTTTGCTTCTTTTCTGGTGCAATTTACGTTCGTGCAGAAACCTCGTATGAGAAGTTTCTAGCAATCTGAAACGGCTCAAGTTCCAGTTACCTCGTATATTCGAAACTGTACTGCAATGTACTCTTATGAATGCTTAATTATTTATTGTTCACTAAACTTGATTACTTTCAAGGATTCTTTAGGAAAAGGCAAAGAAGGAATTTGGACTCCAGTCACATTTTAAAAGGCGAACCCAGCTGAATAAGAATTTTAAGAATTATATAGGCCTGAGATCCTTAAATTTTTCCCTCTACTGGGCCGCACTCTATGCTAGAAGGAAGGCGAGACCTGAATTTTGATCAAAAAGTTAATATTAATATTTTAACCTCCATTTTTTCAAAGGTTGAGGAATATTTTGAGTTGAGCTATTTAGATGGAAATCGACTATTTCGGTAGAAATAAAGTGTTTTAGAGAGTTGAGTTATCATGTTCCATATTTGCCAATATTACAGCGGTTTCTTTAAAATCGTTTTTTGATTTGGAACTTCATACGATTTACATAGAATATTTCAATATTATCGCCTCCATTCATCAATATCGATTTTAAAAATTATTCTTCCAACATTTATTAAATATCAAAACAATCTTTTAGTGTAATAAATTAGTGTTACTAATTTATTTATGTACTGGAGGCTAAAATTCAAATATTAGTAGATTACTCTTTAAATACTATGTTCGTACAATTTAGTTTTTTATAATAGTATTTTACTTTCAAAAGCGTCAAAGTTTGATTTTTATCCTCAAATCATTAATCCTCATCAATCGATTGTTATTATTTATCAATACTGCGGGTAACTTTTTCGATAGGAAGTGTGGAAGTGCCTTTTTTGATTAGGTTCGGGGCCCGAACGACATGGACCACAGATTTCTCATCTGATTGGCCCTGTCTATCAATAATCAACAGCTCTTTTGATCAGTTTCGGTCTCTTCGGTTTCGATTTGCTATGCATTCACCTGATTGATAGCAGAAAATTCCTTTTAAGTAATTAGGGCGGTTTCTTATACATTAGTAAGGAAGTGAAGTCATCACCACTGGCCGGTTTGAACCTCAGTCTTGAATCTGACGAGAGGAAAGAATTTGAGGTTCAAAAGCAATTCGTAACCGTACGTCGGTAGATGGAAATTGGGTCCGGAGACGAACGGGAGGTTCCGAATCACCGATTTCTGGGAATTATCCGATCTGTCTGTTCTCTGATATGCTATGCTACTGAGCTTCAACCAGCGATCGATACCTTTGGAGAGGGAATGAGATTTATTTAGTAAGGTGAGGAGTGAGTTAGATTGCATTTGCTTACCACACTGAGCCAAACTACTACAACTGGAACGTAATTGCAACACAATAATACTTTTAAAAGCAACACTTAGGGTATGACTGGGGTGGATACCATTATTCAGATTGACTCTTATCTCGGTAGCTTTCGTATTTTCACGGACAAGAACACGATTGAGGCAAAATGTGAATGAAAGATACATTTTTTCTCCTTCTTGCGTCATAAGACAAATGAAGAATAATACATTCATTTAGAATCGATATCAGGAATATAAATAAGGGTAATGATAATAGAACGCCTTCCAATACCTTCACGAGAGCTGTATCGAGGTTTTTAAGTCACTTTTAACAACAAAAAATATCGGCTGCAGATGAAAGAAAAAGAGTCCGCATCTATAATTCAATGCAAATATAAAAACACCACAGTTTCTTTTTGGAATATTTGTCTCAGTGTAACGAAACCTTAAATACCCATGGCCGCCATATTGGACTGTGTGCCGACCAGATAATGCAACCTCGCTGTTTCGGAATTAAAGGGAAGGGGATATGCCATCTCCAAAAATTCGGGTTAGAACTTAATAAAATTAATTAATAAATGTTTTTTCTGCCGTGAAGTCAACTTGGATCAGGGGTTTCCAAGTTTTTATTCTCAGCAGACCGCTTTATCACCTATAAAGACCTTACCGGTCGAAGGTGATGTACCTGTTTGTAGCGCAAAATTAATGGCAATTCTTCGCGAAATTTTTGTTATATTAAAACAGGGAGAACAGGGAGTAATGTTACAGCTTTTCATGGTAATTGCAACCAATATTTGCTTGATCTAAAATACCAATTAAATTAAAATACTATTTTCATGATGAATATGGAGTGATACAAATAAAACTCTGATTTTCGTGATTACAGATAATACCTGCAAAGTAATGATGGTTAGAGAGTGGAAGGTAAATTGAAATTAAATCTCGGAAATATCCTAAAACTCACGTAAACCATCGCGATATTTTTGGTGGTTTTTGATTGGTTTGAATATTCTAAAAAAATTAGGATTTCGAGTTTCATTACACGTGCATTTCGAACCATCCGAACAGTGAAGTATCTTTCGGCATTTCCTATGGACCAGTAATGGCTTCGAATTAGGCGATATTTCGATTTACCCGATACCGTATTAACGAGGTTTTACTTGATGTGAATATTTTTACTTCCCGTAACCTTTCTCCGTATTTAGATGAACCCTTTCCCGCAAGCACAAATTATTGTATCCATGAATACGAACTTCCAGTCTATTTGAACGTAAGCTCCTCCTGAGATGCTAAAAGGAGTCGTCGAACTTTACTCTCCATCTCGAAAGGAATTCTCCAAAAGTGCTTCCCTGCTTGTTTGAGTTCCTGTTAGCAAAATGACGCAAGTTATCCGGGACGCTAATATGTCACTTCCCAAGCTTCAGGAAGTTTCGAGGAACGCAACAAACAAAGATACTTTAATTCTTTTAATAGCGAGTGAGATTTCGAGAAACTTTCATCTTCAAGGGTTTAGGTGGAAGCTGCTTTCTCAAATACGCGAGCGAAACGAGATGCTTCAAATGATCCGAATGTAGTTAGCATTCGAAAACTGAGGAGACTTTACATTTTCTCTACTTCTCGTCGCTAGGTCAACCGTTTTGGTGTTGAATTTAACTACCCCGAAAGATTGATCTTCTCTCTTTTGAACTTTCTCAACGGACTTAATCAGGGTGGACTACTTAGTCTTCTGGACTTAGCCTATTTAATCCCAACGCGTTTCGCAAAGTCTTTCGCACATTTTTTCCTTTCCGGATTTCTTTGAATACTCTCGTTATTAATTTGAATGGAAGTCTCGGAAGTACGCGCACCGGAGTTTGTTAGAAATGCCTGCGCACCGTAGAAATCTCACGGTAGAATTTGATACTTCAACACACATGCGCCCAGAGCGTAAATTAAAAGCTACCCGCTCCTTAAACCTTCTCATTATTCCTCAGTTTCCGAGTACTGAGTGCGATGCAATTACATTTAATGAGCGACAAAGTCTTACGCATAACGATAAGGCCGAATAGAGTTTTATATCTTAGCTAAGATGACTTCATCCAATGGAACTGAGTTAAGTATTCCTTTGAGGAAAAGGCAATTATATAGTTGTATAACATGTCGGATGTTTGGATGAGCAAAGTGGGGGAAGGAAGACGGATTATTCCAGCGACAAGCTGAAAATAGATTAAAAAACTAACATGAGGTCTGTTTATTCCAAAAACCAACAACAACAACCAAGAAAAAGGCAATTAAATATTGCTGAGCATTGGATGTCAGAATGACTAATGCTAGAGTTCGTTCGATATTAGTGATAGAGGTTAAAAATGTGAAATGTAATTTATTTAGAAATGACAGAAGGATTGGTGATAGAAAAAGAAGCCCTAGGTCACAATTCTATGTAAAATGTTGACAATTTACGAGAAGCTTTGAGGAAATAATGAAATCTCATCGCTGTACCAGATTGTCAATGAATATCAACGTCATATCTTTATTCTAAGGATGATATTATCATAATAGCAGTGCATGAAACGGACATTACCCTTAATGCTAAAAATGCCGTATTAGTGATGCTTATACTCCGTGTTAACTTAGTTTATTCATGTGATTGTGAGTATTGTTAGTGATGGTGTAAATATTCATTTATTTATGTATGTACTTATAGCATTAATATGATTTGGCTGATATTGGAGGAAGGCCATCATATCATAATGAAAACTAGCAAATTCCTTTGTTCTATATCGATAAATCTTGGAAATATTTAGGCTTCAGTCAAAAACACTAATCTTACCAACCAAACAGTTTCTTTTCCCTCAAGCAACCTTCTAAACTCATCACGAAAAAAAATCACTTAAAGAGTAACCATCACAGGAAGATGGCCACTTAAACGGGCATAGGTATAAATATTTTTTTGTGGGTTGAACTAAGTTGTTAGTTTTCGAACTGCTATGTCTAGCAAAAGAAGGGAATTGAGACGGATTATTCCAGTGACAAGCTGAAAATAGATTTTTTTTAAAGTCTAACATGAGGTCTGTTTATTCCAAAACCCTTGGTGCAGAACGCAAGTAAATATTGCTGATTATTGGTTGTCAGAATAACTAATGTTAGAGTTCACTCGATATCAGTGTAAGATATAGTTTATTTAAAAATAGATAGAAGAATTGATGGTAAAAAAAGAAGAATTTAGCCTTAGGTCACAATTATATGTGATGTGATAACAATTTACGAGAAACTTTGAGGAAAGAATGAAATTTCAATGCGGATTCCAGTAGATAAACATGAAATCTGTTCATCTCGAAAAAGCGATACAAAGAAATAAAAAGTGTGAAAATAGCGACATGACTGGCGAAATTACTTCAGATATCGAAGCACTTTTAATACTACCACTGTGGAGTACTTTAAATTGCAACTACCACTACTACTAATAAGTTATAGGCCTCATAGACCGTATAAAATTCCTGTAATTTATACTCATAATTAGTACCAACTGTGATAACTTCAATAAGAAATCCTTGACACCGATATCCTCTGGAACAATACGAAAATTTGTTCTTCAAATCTGTGACATCTGACTGATGGTTGACTCAAGGATTTACTCATGGCAATTATTTTCTCACGTGTTGTCATTACTTCCTTAGCGCATCACTGGTTGCTCACCAAACCAGATAAGCCTTAGAATTAAGTCCTTGTAAAGCGATATGGTTCCATCTCTTTACTCTTGTCCTTGCTATTGAAATAGAGCTTTACGCAACTTGAGGGACAACGAAGGAGAAAATATAATTCCATTGTCGGATGATGAAAGTTTAAAGATATGCACTTAGTTTGTCACGATTCAAATTTGCGAGTCACCAATCAGCGTGTAATATTACCTAGGAGCCACGAGGTTGTCACTGATTGCGAGTTTTTGCGTATAGTTGATTTAACGACACGCACGCAAAAAATTGAAAGTTTATGTAGTAAATTTGGCATCCCGAATGACAAGTCATAGTTACGTTGCATGTTCCTTAGTAGCGCACATTTTTAAGTAACGAACCGTAACATTTATCAAGCACCAGGGTCAATTAACAAATCTGATTTACTTCGATGGAATAATCTAACTGTATCGTGGGACTGGAAGTATGGACGATTTCATTGAAATACAATATAGCAATTATTCTCATATTGGAATCATTCTAACGATATTTCGTTTCCTTTTGTTTTTGATACATGCATTACTGTCCAATACCTCGAAAAATGTTGGATTACTATTGATGAAAAAATTGTATTTGCTTTCACTCACTTTAGCGGTATTATTTAAGGAACCGTTCCAGTAATTGATAGTCATATCAGTTAAGTAGCGATGGAGGTAATAGTGAAAACATTTTGATTTGATGGAGCGAATTGAAACAAGAAAAACACCAAATAGCTTTTGGGACGAATTAAGAGTGATTCTTTACTTCAATCGAGAATAGATTTTTTGGAGTTAAATGATAGTCGCATATGCTTTTTTAAGGAATATGATAGTGTTGATGAAAAAGGGAGTTTACTTTATTTATATGACATGGGAGAATACTCTTTGAGTGATACGTGGAAATATGTACATGGGCTTCCGTTTAACCTAATCGACTTGCGCCTGCCCTCTGTAGAAGCAGTCCCGGGTTCGATCTTGGTGGGAGACCTTATTATCTGATACGGCAGCAGGAAGGGCATCAATCCGTAAAAGTTATTGCCAAACCAAAATTCATTATCATTATCACTCATTATTACCAATATCTTCGGTATAACCCATGTGTAATGGAAATGATCAGGCGAGTAGGAAGACATGGAATCATAGCTATGCTCCTCCTGATTGTAGATTTCTTATGGTTATAACTGAATCGAATAACTGTATTCTTTATGTTAGTTTAAACACCACTCTAATCGATGAATACATGAAATGTTTTATATAAGTAAAATTTCCAGTATGTGTTACATTAGTAAATAAAATGTGTTATGAATGTATGATTTAAATAAATTTTCCAGTATGTAAATCTAATCGAACAAATGAAATTATTGGTATTCGTTTAAAATTTTACGTTGAATGCCCACCTTACTACGTTTTTATGAGGTACGATTAATCCATAAATTAGTCCATTTTAAAGTTAATAAATTTCATTCACGCGCTCATTTTCAAATACACTAACTATTTATTACGAATATTTAGTCAACATAATAGATGTGGATAATTAATAAGAATATGTTAAGTAGTTATTTACGATAAAAAAGCTAACTTTTGCTTTTGTAAAATATATTACACAGATATTTACCTCCGTAGATTTTATACTTTTGTAAAATGTTTATACGAGTACTTGTCATGAGCTCCAGAGATGCCTGCAAAAAGACACCCAAGAATTAGCAGGGATGCTTTCCGCAACGTTGAAAGTCATATTTCCTCTATGTTTAGTCTTATTATTTTGCTGATGATATTTATAAGAAGATTTTCTTTAACGTTTATCTTCCGTTCTTCAATCTGACGGGATCACTAAGACAACTCAACCTCCGTGAACGCAACGGTGCTGCCATAGTGACACAGAATTGGAAGACATACCACCTACAGCCATTGTTTTTCGGTGAAGTCACAGTGGGATCTTTCCTCTTTAGAAACGCCTTTCACAAGCTGTCGGAATGCGGCAATATGAATGCTGCGCCTCTCCAGAATGACAGGATGCACGGGATGCGTGCTTCGTCCCACATTCTAATGAGACCGCAACGAGCGCCTCTTCCTTGAACGGCAGACACAAAAACTACGTCGATCTTCTAATGTTCTTCAGCTCTCAGGCGGCTGTTTACAAACTTTGTTTGCTTTTGTGGGTTCCAGGTTTGGAAGTGAAAGGCGTGTAAAGAGTTCCGAGAAGGAGGAATGGAGAGAGCTCGAGAGAGAACTTGAGCGTTTCGATAGAAAATAGATGATTCATATACATGCCACATGGACGAACTATTTTCAAACCCAATTGCATCATCCCGATCCTTGATTTCAGAATTCAGTAAACCGTCGATTATCCGGGCTAAGGATGGGGAGAGGATACATGAATAATTAGACAACACTGATAGCCCAAAATTTCAATCTTATTTTTTATTATGTTCGTAATTTACGCATATGAACGATTTATTATTATCTGCCTTCGTAGCCCACTATTTTCGATTGTTCCGTGGACTCGTTAAGATTTTTCTTTATCTTTATTGATTTATCTTTATCTTTATTGGACCTTTATTGCAACGATAATGTCACTGAAGTCGCATTCCCGCCGCTCTAAGATAAGGTCTTACGTAAGTCCTGCTTGCATTGGATCGCGAAAATTCTTGTTTTTTTAACAATAACTAGGAATATAATAGATTAGAGATTTAAAAACAGTCCGTAAGCCATATTTAGGCAAGTCACCTATTGTGGAGTCCCCCTGATGATGGGGATATTGTCTCTGAAATGCGCATTGGGATTTCTCAGAATCCCGAGCTTCCCGTTTGTCTCTAAACGCGAGTTCCGTCCGCCGAAATACGGCGTGTTTTTAACTAATTCATTAACAGCCATGTTCCAACTTTCTTTTCTATCAAATAATAGGTTGCTAAAGTTTTCACCGAAAAGTTCAAATTTTAAAATTTACCAAATGTTTTCGTTGTCTACTACAGTGGTGACATTTAGTTGTGAATAACAGGTCGGAAGAAATTCAACGAGAGACATTCAGCAATTAATAAAGAAAGATAATCGTCGAGGAAGGTTTGTGTACATCAAATTATTCTGGTGAGGTAATATCAGGCGGGATGACGGTAACAACTTCCCTTTGAATATGAATGTTTTCGTGTACCCTGCTATAAACATCATTCTTGTAATTTAGTATGAATAATTTCTCGGAAATAAGTCATGAATGCTTCACTTACTCCCTACCCGCCACGGAATTTTTATGACTCTTTTCCATTCATTTAAAACAATTTTAGTTACATCAGAATTTCAATTCTGATGTAACTAAAACTAAACTGAATATTTACTTAACTATCATTATTATAATAACTGTACTGAATAATTTTACTTCTAAAACTCATTTATTTATTGCGTGATTTATTTGAGACGTTTCGTATCCGCTGAAAGTTCTTGTGTTTATTTTGAATTTTTATTAAATCTTAAAGAATTCAAACATACGATTAACAGAGAGAACGTTTGAAGATATTAATTTTTCTTTTTTATTGGGGACAATGGGACCTCAGAAAGGTATTGCGTCTAGGACCTCTAGATGTGTAAATATAACCCTGCATTCACCTCTTTCAGCCTCATTTAGAAAGTAGACCGTGTTCGTAGCGTACCAGTTACTTTAATTGGCTGTCGAATATCACTGGAAAAATGAAATGGAAACTACAGTTTCATTGATCTTGTATCTACTAAAGCGCATCACATTTTTCTGAATGGCGTTCATGATTCACCCTAAATCTTTAACTTACTCCCATGGTTAGAAACTCCCCCTGTTGAGAACCTCGGAGTTATGCTGTAAGGGTTCCAAGAGGTAGTGAAGCTGGCCCTTCTCTGAGCACGCTAACCTTCGATTTCGTTTGTTCTCCAACGATCGCCAGACGTTCGCAATAATTCTTCCACAGTGGCCATGGCGACCCACTAATCCGAATTCACTTCCGCATTGTCACTCATAAGAAAAAGAGTTTCGCCCAACAGGTTTTCCCCTTCGACCCAACTGGCAAGAAGTGCGATTTACTCAGCTGCACGAGCTCTCGAATCTTTTTTCTCTCCTTTCACGTTCGCATAATTAATACGTCACCGCTTCCAATCGCTCCCCTTCGCACGCGTTACTAATTGAAGAGTCATCCTTGTTTCATCTCAGCCCCTCAATTCATATCTTAACGAATAATTTCATTCTGGAAGTTATGAAACTGTTTTCTTTTGACGAACGTTAGTCAATCGATTTGTTTTAATGGCTGTGTTCCTCTAACCTCTGCTCAGATTAATTCCTTAAGATAAGTCATCCCGCACTCAAGTGGAGAGAATTAAATCTCGGCTTAAGTTAAAATAAGGCACTGGAGGCTGCTGGTGGCTGTTGATACTAAATAATTCGGTTTTGGTTGTATTTCTAAGAGTTGAAAATACACTTAGCGTGAACTTGATTGGCCAAATCGTCTTTATTACATTATTACATCAGCCATAAGCGTATAGGTATTATATTTATGGAGATGATGACGTAATTAAGTGAGGAAATTGAATAAATTTCAGTCAACTTCAGAAAGTTTTAACAGCAAAACTCTTTACCATTTTCGCTGAAAGTTTTTTACGCTTCAAACATATAAAGTATAGATCGGAGAGATTGGTTTGAAATTGAAAACGTATCATTGCCGCTCATGTTTATCATGAGAAAATTTGGGTAGTTTTTGTGGTTTTAGTTTCTGAAACTATGGGAAAATTCATTTTCTCTCTCACTTTATGGGTGTATTAGAAGTCATTTACGAATTTATGGGAGAATAATTATACATGCTCAAACAGCGTTCCCTGAATCAAAAAGACCGGAATGTTCTTTATGAAGAAAACATTTTTAAACGTTTGCAATTTGATTCACAAAATCTCTATTTTGGGCTTTACTTGCTACCAGGCTTTGTTAAAATGAGCCGCATCAAATATTTATGAAATAATAATGCAATTAATCTATATAATTTTAAGCAGATAATCTTTCCAAATTTTACAAACTAGTGGTGGGGAAATCATGCCCTGCGGAAAATTAGGTATTAAAACTTTTCCAAAAATTTCAACCGTGCAAGAGCGGAAAATTTCATATCATGTCATGCTTAATTAAAGCAAATACTTCGCGGGTGCGTTACTCTTCTGGGCCATTACAGGAATTTTCATTTGACCTCGTTGAATATCATCGGCAGAATATTGGAAAATAGTACATACATTCCATAAGACACAAATTCCTCTCTGTTGTGCGTAGTAATTTCATACATTTTCGATAATACCGTTCGATACGTAGATAAATTACTTCTAGAATTTATTATGCTTGAAATTCATCTCAGATAAGCATTACATATTATTCCCAGGCAAGTATTTTTTCTCTCTATAGTAATTTGTACTTGAATTTTTTTTCCTTAACTGGAAATAATCATATCAACATAAGCTATCACGAAGGATAACCATTGGTCTTTTCATGAAACATGTTAAACGAAATTTATCCTAGGAATTGATAAGTATGAACAGCCTCCACGACAATAAAATTTATATCTTAATGAGAAACTGAATCCTTTTGGACAAGCCTCAGCAGCTGTATAAATAAGTAGCTTAGTTTCAAATTGGAATATTTTATGATAAGAATGGACCAAAAACTAGCAGTAGGGCGGTATCTCAACAATATAATAGTGTTTCAGAGATTGTTAAGAAAATATATTTATAAATCAGTAACTAAAGATGTTAGGTAACAAGAATTATGGGTACAAAGACCCAACTCCTTGTATAATAATTTATTTAAGATTACTTAAAAATTGAAGGTTTAAAATTAACGTTTAACGAATTAAAAGTTAGCATTTAAAAATACATTAGAATAGGTATTTTGGCCACTCAATTGCCCACTTAGTTTCGGTAGCCTTGCAAAGATGTTTCCTCTAGAGACGATTTGCAATGGGATAATTCACCCAGGGGACCTTTCACTCATACTTTCTACAATCAAGACTTTTCACCCTAGTAGGGTGCCCCAAACGAAATGTCCTAATTTCGGATTGCTTTCACTGGTGTTCCACCAGTGAAAGCAATCCGAACCGTTACTATGGATATACGGTGGAAGGCACCTGGATCGAAACTGCGTACAAACTGGACATATTACGTATTATTAAATGGGCTGGCATAGAAGTTTTTTAACTGTTGTGTGCAACTCATGCACATAGAGAAACTAGTCACATCTTAATTACTTTTCTCCTAAGAAAAGTACGAAATTAGAAAGTTTCTTTTGGAACACCCCATATTTTATTATAAAGGTTTTTTCATCAATGAATCGGTTCACCAAGTCTATACCGTATTTTCTGGCCCATAAGACTCACCGTAATTTTTCAGTTGAACGAAGCAAGAATGATACGTACGGGAGCGTAAGCTGCTTATAAGTGAAACGAGATTCATAAAAAGGGGTTAATTTACGAACGAATGAAACAAAAAGCAATATTGCTAGAAAGCGCTGATCAGAAGATACGAGTCAAAGCGCAACATTATTTAAAATCACTATTTCATGGCTATTCCTGACGTCAAAGAAATTCTCTCTCTCGGCTCTTAAGACAAAGGCCGATTTAAGATTAAATTTTCGCGGGAAAAAAGCGTCTCATGACCCGTGAAATACGGTACTTCTACCAAGGAACATAATACCGAACGTTTATTTTCCAGATAGTATTGAAATGAGTTTCGTAATTATCCCTTCTAATGTTGATAGAAAAAACCTGAAAAATTCGACATATAAATCTTAAAACATTGCAGGTAATTTTTATTTCTTCTTCCCCTTCTCCCCTTCTTATCATTCAAATTGTCCCCTTTCGTAGAAATGAATTGTAAAAAACGAATACCAAACCCAACCGCACCGGTTTTCGAAAAAGAGAAATATGTGACATTCGTGCGATATGGTAGCAGGGATAAGAAACTTTTATTAAATGAAATTAAAAATCGAATACTCTCAAAACAATGGAACCTCAGCTAATGGTAGATTTCTCTGATAATTCTTTTAATCGGAATGCTACACATCTCAGTTAGCTCATTTTTTCGAAAAATTCGTCCTCTTAAATAAATATTCCGATTCGATAAATGATGGAAAAGTAAACCGTGAAAGGTTACACTTTAAGCGAGCTCCTAATCAAATTCTCAAGGAAAAACGGTTGTGGGAGGTTTTTTGCATGACTAGGACTCTAAGCCAGATTTGTCGGGGGATGCTTTAACCAACTAAGCTATCTATTTGGAAGATTCAGGCCGTCTCCCAAAACGGCAAACAGACATTTTTCATGTCCATTATTCTTTAGGAATCGATGAATGGTGGTCGCTGTTGGAATTATTATCCACACCATGTTCGTAAAAATGTCGCCACCAGTTACGCTGTGTCTCACTAACTGGAGATAAACGTGAAGGAAGGAATTGCGGATATCTCGACTCATTTCGTGAAGATGACCGCACCCCGATTCGCTAAAGTTCAAAAGTCGTGGGTCGATGACCAAGAAGAGGACTTAGGAGACACGAAACCTCTCGACTCTTCTTTCCGCAGGGCGCCCTCTGCTGCCGTTCGATAAGAAGACAAACGAATCTGGGCAAACGCGACCCTGTTCCATGCGAGTATCCGAAATAGGCGAAGGTATAGTTCGACTCGGAGAAAGTCGAAAATTAGAGCCGTGATGCGTATTCGTGTTATCACTGTAGTTGAATTGACTTCCCTATAGTTTGGGCTAGGGTTCTCCATCTTGAATATTATCTTTAGCTCCCTAAGGAATCATTATCCTTAAAATCATTATATTAGTTGTTGTTGACATCTGTTATATCTTATTTTAAAGAGACCCGAGGAAGATTGGGTTATAAAATGTAGAAACTAATTTACCCAAATTAAATATTCGGATTATATCGGTCGGTATTGGTTGATATGGTGTAGCAAAAATTGTGTATGCCCGCACTTTACAAAATCGGAGAGTTGATTTTACTTTTAAGATTTAAATTTAAAGCTATTTTAGTTCAATTCTTAAACATTTGATAATTTTTCTTTAAATAATCTCCTGATTTTCATGCACAGAAACAATAATTTAAACATATTACGTACGTTCTTTGTTTACGAGGGTAGTGCCAGGAGTGTCCGACCTGACGTACTCGTATAGATGGCGGTTGTTGTTTGAAAAATATTAGTATGAAAGCACTAACATTAAAAAGCTTCAATTTGAAGTGTCAAGACGCTACATTGTTGAATATTTGATTGACGGCTATCAATAGTGAACGCTCTCACTGAATTTGTAAACATGGAAAAAATTGGTCATCGTATGTGATACAATACTTTCATTTGAGAGATCTCTGTCCAACCAATATCAAAGCCGAGATAGATTCTACTCTGTGGGAGTCTGCTCCAGTGTAGTCTATTGTTTACAACAATAAAATATTGGGTGGCAGAGTTTAAACGGGGCCTTACGAGCAGCCAAGGCGAACATCTCAGTGGTCGACCAGATGAGGTGACCACGCCAGAAATGGTGAAGAAAATTAACAACATGATGTTGAATGACCGCGACTGAAATTGCGGGAGTTAGCAGACTTGGCAGGCATCTGAAAAAGTGCTGTATATCACATATTGACTGAAAATTTGGACATGAGAAAGCTGTGCGCGAAATGGGTGCCGCGTTTGCTCACAATGAAACAAAAACAACGCCGTGAGGATGTTTCCATCCAGTGTTTGGCGATGTTTCATAGAAATGAAGCCGAGTTTTTGAATCGACTCATAACCGTGGATGAAACATAGGTCCATCACTTCACATTTGAGACGAAGAAACAGTCAAAACAATGGACTGTAAGGGGAGAATCGGCTCCAAAGAAGACGAAGACAGTTTCATCTCCTGGCAAGGTTACAGCGTCAGTTTTATGGGATGCGCGTGGGATAATTTTCATTGATTATCTTCAGAAAGGAAATACAATCAACGGTGAGTATAATGCAAGGATTAATCAAGAAAATCAAGAAATCAAGATTAAATCAAGAAAAAACGGCCGTAGCTGGCGAAAAATAAAGCGTTGTTTCATCAATACAATGCACCAGTTCACACATCCGTTATCGCGATGGCCAATTTTAATGAGTTTAAGTTCAAATTGTATCCTCACGCACCCTCTTCCCCAGATTTAGCCCCCTCGGATTATTTTCTCATTGAACTTGAGAAATGGCTCGGTGGTAGAAGATTTGCCAACAATGAAGAGATGGAATCTGCGGTTAATGGCTATTTTGAGGATTTCGACGGTTCTCACTATAAACAGGGTATCGAAGCTATTCAGCATCGCTGGGAAAAGTGTATCGAGCTAAAAGGAGACTATGTTGTGAATCAAGATATTTTTTCCCAAATTTTTTGATTTTTCTTTGCTAGGTCGGGTACTTCCCTCGTATATGCAGAAAATATACCCACAGAAACGAATGTATCATTCCCCGCCTAAAGGCGATTTCTGAATATTGTACTTGTGGTAGGAAACAAGTGAAGTAGAAATTAATTATGCAAATGTATGGTATAGATTTGCACATGCTAGCTGAAAGATTCTTTTGCGCGACCATTCTCCGAACTTTCTTCTTTATAAGTACTTCTTTTGGTTCAAAATTACCCATCCATCTTTCCTTGCGTTGTTTTTATTTTTAGCTCCATATGCCCTTTTTCTTTGGTAACTCATTCACGGCATGTAAGTAATCTTTTTATTGGTCTTACTCCACATTTCGATTCGTCCATTCTCCTACAAATTACCATTTTTATCTTCTGACTACTGTTCATTTTCTCTGTTTGTCCATAAAATCGCAATTCGACACTTTTTCACAAGTCACGCACTCTTTTTTAACCGAGTCATATTTATTCATCAACAAGACTGAAATTGAGGGCAGAAATAAAAAATGAATGCCACGATAGATAAAACTAAATCATTTTCCGCGGCGTATGTTTATAATTTGAAAATGCTCAGGATTATTTTAAAAACACCCACCCACTATTTATATTTTTAATTTCGTCTGTTATTTGGAAAACCGGTTTCATGTTTTATAAACAAGCAATAAATGAAAACCGTCAGGGATTGAAAATTCAAAGTTAAAGCAAGCGCGAGTGATTTGCGTAGGAATTTTCATCTTGCGCGGGAGCTCGATTTTCGAACAAATTCATGAATCTAATCAAAACGCTGTCAAATGGAAACTGAGTAAAACTCGCGAAACAGGAAAGAAAGTTAGGGAAATTCAATCAGGGTCTTCATTTACAGCCGTAGAGCCGGCTCCCACGCCACCTAGATTGAGTTTAAGTCAACAAATTGCTTGTATTTTCGGTGTTCCGGGGAAGAAAGAAGTTAATTTGCATGTCCGTGTTGTGACTTCTCGGAACCTTAGCCTCAATTCAAAGCTGGTTATAGTTTCGAATTGACGGCAATTTCAACACTCACAAATTTCGCTCTCATCTCTTTCTCACCCATCTGAACGACGATCACGACATAGGCAATATTATTTATATTTCTCATTTTGGAGGAAACTTGAATTAAATACTAGAAAAGTATTAATTCCCGTTATTACTCATGGACTAACTTAAAAATGCAGCTGAGAGGAATGAGGCGGTACATTTTTCACCGGAACTACAGGATATTAGAAGTGGAATATTCCATATTATTCTTTAAATTACTCCATTTAGAGCATACGGCAGGACTTAATTATATAGTGCGAATGGAAAGTCAGCATTTGCTTTTCAATCGGGCTTTCGGTTCCGCTCTTATTCTTACAAACGCAAATCTCCTTCCCGTATAAGATCGTAGTCTTCCGTAGACAGATGGTATTCATTTTACTAATTTTTATTGGCTTTCCCGATGCTTTTACTTTCTCGTGATGTGATATAATATTTAGATTTGTAATAACCTTAGCACAAGCAGCGCTGACGGACGTCAATCGTCGTCCGGCGGCAGCTATCCGGGCACTGCAGATGGCGTTCGACGTCAAAGATCCGCTTATTGAAGGCCTTTTTCGAAAGGCGTCGTCTCTTCAACCCTTTCCTTTAAGTTCCCCAGTCGTTCGTTAGACATTATTTATTTACGAGTGTTTAACCCTTTTGGCGAGGTTAGGCCAATGGGCCTCTCTTACACCCAACCTCTGAATTTTTAACACAAAACTCATAAATACAAAAAACCAACTTACAACACAAAAATACTCCTCGGCTGAAGGCTTACGGAGAAAAACCCACGATGCGGGAAACGCCCACACAAGTTGGGGAGCGGAAATAACCCGCGAAAACACAGAAATAAAATAAATATATAAATATTTACTCACACTGCGCTGAAGTTTAGCTGTATTCATTCTTAATTTGGAGGAGGAGTTTTTTTATTACAACCATCGTTGAAAATAATAAGCATTCTTTAACGAGTTGTGGTAGAAATCGGTAGAATCGTAAATATGTAATTAAAATTATGGATAAGTTTAAAATGTTATATTAATGTTGTTTGAATTTTATATTTTCCTATTTTTGATAAATTAATCATCAAATGTTAACAGAAGAGGTAAGTAGGGCCTCAGACTAAAGGTTGCAAAGAAACAATGACAATTTTGGCCGACATCAGTTTTTACATACATTGTTAAAATAAACTCGCAAGCATTGTTTTTGTGAAAATTTTTAGTGTGACGATACTATCAACTTGAAAAGGATATCACAACTCCATTAGATATTGATGATTTCAAGAGAGAAATTTGTTTGGGTCGTGCGCATGGAAGCAAGTGCGTGCATCCTTCTGATACGAAGTGATATGTACAACATTATTAGTAGATGATCAGCTGAATCAGGTGATTCATCTGCCCTTTTTTATTTTGCATTTTAGCAAAATTTAGTTGTAAAGTTTTTCTCTGAGCCAATTTAGAGCCTCCTATCTTTGAAGAAAGAATAACATCGAAAGGAAGATAGTCACTATCATGGAAAATATTTAAGAAAACGATAATAGTCTCTAAATCGCTAATTATGACGAAAAAAGGATTGTTATAGGAAAAAGAAATTCTGTTACGATTCCGGTACATACACGTATGTTCGATACGTATCCTTTACCGTAGAGGCATTGGAGGATCCATGGGAGTGCCGATTTTGATGATTTCGCAAAACAAGTAATTCGCATACGACATTGAGAGGAGTCAAATTAAAAAAAAAACAGTAATCGTGAGATAAAATTCTATATATTGAATTTTTCACAGTTTATGAAATTTAAAGTTATATTCGGAGAAAATTAAGGCACTAAGGATGTTGTTACTTTAAAATAAGAACTGCGAAATCTGGAATAAAAACAAAAGGGAAACTTCTACGATGGCAGCCAGACGCTGCACTGGAGCCACGAGTAACTGGGCAAAGCAGTAGAAGCGGTGAACCGCGAAATTCCTCTTCCCTCAATCCTAAGCATCACGTAATCCACTGTTCGATTTTAATGGAACTGTGAATCAGAACCTACCGAAACCACCTTTATTTAGCAAGTTCATTAATTCACCCCTGCATGAAGGTAAAAGTCACTTTCACGGGAAGCTTATTTAAAATAACATAATGATACCTTTTAAATTATTAATTTCAGTAGGTTTTGAGAGTATGTCGCATCGGATTAAGTATATATTATTATTATTATTATAGAACACTTTATTCAGCGAGGTTAGGCCCATGTGGGCCTCTCTTACACCTAACCTCTGCAGTCATACATAGAATTTCAGAGATAAAAAATACATTAAAAAGTAAAGGATAGGGTTGTGGGGAAAAAACTCCTCGGCTGAAGGCTTTCAGAGAAAAACCCACGGTACGGGAAAACGCTCACATAAGAATGGGAGCGAAAAAACCCGCAAAAACACAGAAATGAAATAATAAAATCGTAAAATCAGGTGTAGTAAAAAAAATGAATTCAAATGTCGGAATTTCCGTCCCGTCCTATGATGGGGTTCCATGGAGAGTGTGTGGTCTTCAACTGCGGGTGATATTCTGAGGTATTTTCTTTCTATAAAGTTCTTGTATCATCGAGTAATTTATTAGCTATGTTAAATACACCTTTATCCAAAAATTACTTTAAAGCTCACATTTAGATGACCTTTGAGGGTTTTTCTTGAAGTTGTTAAGAAAAAATAATATTTTGACACGAAATTTCATTTCATTCGTCTCACTTTAAATTCAGCGGTTCAGAACTGTTAATTTTTTCTCATTTTGTAACAACCTTGTTTCGCATAAGTAGAGTTGATGCTTTCGATTAAATTGCAGGGGTGGTTGATCAACACCATTCATCCCCTTTCTTATATTTTCTTGTTTCGCTTTCTATCTCGCATTTTCGCTGTCTAATTCCGCCGAACACAGTCTCATCTGCCGCAGAACAACCACCGTAAGGAAATAAAGGTGAAATATTAAAAGACACACGTAACTCGCGTAATTTCACTCTTCTAAAGGAAGTAAAGGCAAAACTGAAGAAAGGAGCAAGGCTCCGAAGATATTTTCTTCCCGCATTTCCCCCGGAAGGATGAAAAAGAACGGATTAATGAAGGAAGATAGTGACAAACTAGAGAAGCAAGACCTCTCCCAGGATCACCCTCAAATCTCACGGAGAGGAGGAAGGAGAATAAAACAAAAGAAGGTGCTCATCCTCACTAACAAACGCGTGTGGAGAATCCCATTCGCTTGAATTATAGCGGGAATCCTGGCATCCCTCACCTCTTTACCATGACAACAGCTTCTCTCCATCCCCCTCCACGGCCAATTCTCCACCAATACCTCTCGCAGTCCAAGAGGTAAATCATGAAAAGGGAGTTTTAAATTCACGCGGGAGATACTCATGCATTATATGTGGGAGGGGCTGTGGGAGGTGGTGGGGATGAAGGGTAGGTAGTGTGGTCTGCAGCAGTGATTGAGTCTTGGGGCGTGCTCAGGGTTTTAGATTGGAAACGAGGGAAGGGGATTTCGGTCTGGAAAAAGAAAGGGGAAAAGTGGAGAGTCGGAAAGCAAAAGAGGGTGATGCGGTTCTCGGCGAAGTGGCGGTATCCTTTCCTGGGATAAGATCTCTCTTTTCCTCTTAAGTATAAAGAGGAATCGGGAAGTGTGGGCGTAGGATGGAATTTTATTCCTCTCGTACCTTTCCTCTTCTATGCGTATGCGCAGAAAGAGGCATTTTTCAGTTATTATCGGGTGGGCGTTTCAAATGGATTTTTCTTTAGGTAGACGAAAAGGGTGAGGTTTATTATGGTCGGTTAGCGAGGCCATTGGTAATTTTCCTGTGAAGACGGAATAATTCCACGAAGGCGGGACCCTCATCCATCAAACCGGGATTTTATTTTCTCCTAAAATTCTTCATTTTTATAATGAAAAGGGTTTTTTTAAGACTCAATGAAAATTAATCTGGGTCGCTTTGGGTCAATTTCTTTCTTTTGCTGGAAATTGATATTTAAAGAGAAGTTTAATGATATTTTCATGCCAGTTTACTCTTTTTAGCTTTATAAGGACTTGTCAAACGGTTCGCTGGATACCTATTAGTCCTATCTATACAAATTATAAACTGTGAAACTATTCGTAAATGTACATTCGCGCGTTTATATTGTTTATTGCATATACATATGTCATCCAGAAATTTATAGCTGAGTGTAGAAAGTTTATTTTTAATAAAGCTAATTCAAATACATCGGTATGGAGTACTGCAAACAAATAATATACGATGAAATATCGATTGCTAAAAAAGGACAGGAATTAGGCATAATCTGGAACTTAGTTTATATTATGATTGAATGTAATTGCTCTCTAGGAGTGTTCTAATGATTAGTTACTTACAGAAATTGGTGCAAAATTGAAAGGACGTATTTCATAATTGCATTGAATATAAATTAAATTTACTTCTATTGTAAGGAAATGAATTGACGAGCGAACACTCTTTCAAAAATAGGAATTAATATATGATTCAGCTCTACCCATGACTCCCAACTGTCTTAAGTTTTTATGATTTGTTTACGATTTGATGCCAAGCAAAATGGGCGTGTTGTCGTTAATCGTAACGGATTACTTTTTTTTCCTGTGGAAACCGGATTATTTTGTTCCATTTTTTCACCATGAATAATATTGTCGTTAATCATTACATTCCAATCCTAGATTGCGAATAAAGGATTTCTCATCGTTTTATAAATCATCGTCACCGTGCAATCGCTTTGAAATACATCATCAAAGCGCAGTGTATTCTTCCCACAATTCACTTACATTCTGGAGATCGTCCTCATTAAATTAAGGCAGCTAAACTCTGAGTTCACGGGAAGGAAAGAAAGAGTGTTCGAAAAACGCAAATTCGAGTTTTCCTACTCGGCTTACATCAAATAAATAAGATAAAAAACCTCCTGGTGCTATAAAACCGTTTTACAACTTTATGAGAGCCTTTGTCGTTTATTCCTCGCGTCATCCGATGGGACTCTTAGATAAAATAAGTCCCCGGGGTGGAATTTATTCCAATAATAAAAATGACGAATTCTCTTCTTTCGGAGAACCTCGCAGTTCATGTTTATGACCTAGTATCACTAGCTCTAGAGAGGAGAGTCGTATGTTTACCTGAGGTGCATTAGGACGATGGGTTTTCCAATTAGATGGTTTGTAATGGGCCTTTAATCCGTGGGGCTTCACGCATTTATTAGGAATAATGAGGCTCTGAAACCTATTTGATGAACGCACGAAACCAATGGGGGGCAGTTCTTTTGCTCTTCAGCCTTATTGAACGGCTGCACTCTCCAAACGCAATGAGCTCGTAACAGAGGTCATAAAGCCCTGCCGATATTTTTTCCGAGTTTTTGAGCGCGGCGCTTTCTAATTATCACTCTATGGCGAGTGGATTGGCCGCTCTTGGTCTTCATGGTTAAGATGTTCGTTAATTTCCGCAAGGGTCGCTCGCGAATTACGAGATTACAATTTGGCTCTATACATTGCACTGCTTTTCTGCAAACGGGGCTCCGTATCTATGAGGATTTTTAATCAACGTTCGGCAAGCATGCTGGGGTGCAATTGTGTAACTAGCGATATCTCCGAAATTCGCGATAAATCCTCCATTTTAAATGCATTTACGTGTATCTGCTAGGTAAACATGGCTGGTATATTGCGAATTTTCGAGAAATCGCTGATTTAAAAAATACGTATTCGCCCTCAAGGTCGAATTTGTAAGCGATGTATCTCATACTTGGGACTTTAACTTTCTATCCTCTTCTATCCGCATTTGTGAAATTTGTCCTTAATGTATCTTCTATTGGCGATCATAGAATATACTTTGATGGGTATACAGTTCAGCGATCAGTTTTCATTAAGTTAAAGGGGACCTCTCTGAAAGAAATTTGAAGTCCGAAACTCAGATTTTTTATAATGATCATAAGTTAGTAATCGTCAAATTGAGTTTTAACGTCCTTTAAATTCTGTCTTAGAAGTTAATTATAATCTCAAACACGAAGTATAAAATGACTTCTGGTTTAATTAAGATTATTATCAAAAGAGGGTTGATGGAATTTAAATGCAATTCACAGTAAAGATTAAAATTTCGTGTTTTAATGAATATGTTAAGGAAATGTGCTTCATGCTGTGAATTCTATCTTATCACATTAGTAACAACAATATCATCAACGGCAGTTTGATATTTCTCGGACTTCATTAGTCTAAGAAATAGTGAATTTGGAGTGGAAATTAATTTTGAATATTAGTCATCTAAATTGCTCGTATTATACCACGCCCCAGAATTTTCTAGGTTGTGTGAGGAATACCAATCGATGCAATAACGTTTCCCATAGCTGAGAGGTTCATAAGTGACTCTGAATACTCCTCTCTAATACTTTCTAATTATTTTGCAAGGAATTTATATCTATCGTTACATCGTGATTTTGCGTTTTGATTTAATCATAATATAATAATAATAATAATGAGGACTTTATTTGGCGAATTTTGGTCTTAAGATACTACTCTTATACTTAATCTTTTTAAAGTCACCAACACAAAAAACCATGCCCTCACCAGGATTCGAACCCTGGACCACCGAGTTGATGGACTGAAACCCCTACACCAACGAGGCCAAAATTACATTTAATATTTTATAGTTGAAATCTAAAACATTTCCTTTGAGCTTGACTTTAGAAATATCTATTTACTCTGTATTAAATCCTTGATAATGTACAGCAAAAAGAGATGTTTGAAAATCGGTCCAGCATTCGGTAATATATCGAAAAGTAATCCAACATGACGTGTTACTTTCAAAGTTAATTGTCTGACAATCATTGTAGCTAGGCTGAGAAGATTATACCTCCAAGTTAATAGAATGATTCGTCCATTGAGGCACACCTCATTATATAGTTTTATACCTTTCGGTAAGTTCATGTGCCCTAAGATTCTCCACTAATCGCCATTTCCTTCACCTCTCGAAAATCCACCCCACCCTTTATGTCATCTAACAACTTTTGTCTGTCTTCCCCTCTGCTTTTTACCTTGTATTCTTCCCTCAATAACATTCTTTAGCAATTCCTCTCTCCCCTCAATATTTGGCCCACCCATTTCCTCTGTCGTCCTTTAATTACTTTGATTGAAACCCTCTCTTCCCCAACCATGTCTAGTACCTTTGCGTGTTTTTCTAGTAACCCAACTCACCATTACCATTCTACTCCACAACCACATCTCGGATGCTTCTATTCTTTTGATGTCCTCTTTTCGTAAGGTCCACGTTTCACACCCATATAGCAAGACACTCCACGCCAAGGATTTTACCAATCTTCTCCTAATTGAGGTACACCTATTGATGGGTGTACGATCAATATTCTTTATATGCATAAAACATTCTTCATTCAGATTAAGTTTTTAATTTTAATTTTTAAACCTACTGTAGGTACAGGAAACCGAAAATCATCAACAGTGATAGTAAAAAGGATTTCATTATATCAATTGGAATAGGAGCGAGTCGAGGATGAAATCTCATCAATCTCGATCTCTTTCGTTTTTGTTCCTCTTCTCTGAACTCGGATAACAATTTCAACTCTGTTTAGAGTCATATGAATATTGTGACCTTCGCTGCACTTTTTACCCCAAAAATTCGGCAGTTAAGTATTTTTGAAAATTCTCGTAACGAATATNCGTAAGCTACGATCATCTTGCACGTGGTGCAAAATGACCTTAGCTGTCAAGGCACCTTATAAATACACACACACACACACACACACACACGTATCAGCTCAAAATTTTGTTAAGGAAATAAATTTTATTTTTCACCTCGCCAATACCGGCTTGCTTGGCGTTTGAGGGTAGGAAGAACTATGTAAAAAAATCTGACCAAAGGTATAAGACGGGAAAATTTTTAGAATCTCATCTTCTCAACCTTACAAGGTTTTACCCATTTTCACCATCGTTTAACGTAAGATTATGTCCGGAAACGAAAGGGGTTCTTTCCAAGGTCCATAACTTCCCCTTGGCTCCCATGCCTTCAGCGTTAATATCTAAGGATATGCTCCCTTCGTTTCCTATCCAAACTCCCTCCCGACGGCGACCGTACCTGAATTTATCGCCCGAAATCCCTCATCGTTCATGAACTCTCATCCTTAAGATTACCGTAGCGGAGTAGTGCGTCTTGCGGGACGCACTTCCTTTTTCCAAGGCCGTCCACTTTTTTCCTTTCGATGGGGGATCAGTAGCCCGCCGCGGTGCTCCTACATCAGCATACAGAACCCTTTGCCAAAGGGCACGATCTGCCCTACCCTTAGCGAGTCCTTAAAGGAGCAGCAGGGGAGAAAGCAGAAGACACCAAGAAAGACCCAACAGCGTGTGGGCACGATCTTCCCACGGCGACACGCCTCCAGCAGGACGCCAGCAGCACCTTCCAATTTCGCAGACTTAAGCCTCCTATGTTTGCTCTATCTCTTTCCCCAAGACTTCCGAAGATGCCATCCTGAGGAGTCTGCCAAAGCCTTAACAACGCGGGCATATGAGGAGCTTTATCGTAAGCTTTTTTTTTCGCTGGAGCGGTCGGTTTTCAGGCCATGAAAATTGATCAGGAAATGTGAGGTTTAATTTTTCGGTGGACGAAAAATAATATTTGACGCCGATAAGAGGGAGGCCGAATTTTGAAAAAATGAAAATTTTTGAAAATTTAGAAAATTTATCAAAAATCGGCTCCCTCTTGCATAATTGCAATCAGGACGCCTTCATAAATTCACGGAGCGTTCATTATTGTAATTCGCCCCGAATGATTGTATCGTAAATTTCACTTCGATTCCAGATCATTACATTTTTTCCAACTTTCATATTCGATTTTCGTTTCGGGGAAATAATGCATCAAAGGCGATTAGCATATATTTCGTGCGTGAAAAAATTACGCGGGAAATGGCTTCCCACCCAGCCGCGAAGGTGCCCTTATAAATCGCGGCGACCATGAATCATCTGTTAGCCATCATTTGGGGAAATCAGCATTAGCGGAGCGCCCACAGGGTGCGAAATTGCGGAGTCGGTGTCATCCAGCGTAATTTAATCTGCGATGCAAATTTATTCGCTTTGTTCGGAGTGCGGAATCACTAAACCAGTCGATGCTCATCGCACTCCCTTCACTTTTCGGTTCGAGAGGTTTTTGTTGCGACCAAGACTATTTTAACAGATTCTGAAACGTTCGCGGCATGTTTCAGCCCGAAAGACTTGCGCCTCCGCGATGTATATCTTACGAAATTCTCAATTATAATTTGCATGCACCAGCCCCGCAATTCTAGGAACATATAAAATACGGAAAAATTCAAAATGTTACCCATGTACATACCTCTCTCTTTAGACTACAAAACCTATTTGAATGGACTTTTCTACAAATATATTTTATCTATTGGCTCGGAATAATTTTGGCATTAAATATGTAGGTTTGAGATGAAAAAATATCGAGATATATCGCAAGATAAATATCGCAATTTTCGATCTCATGTGTAGGAATGCTCCATGCAGCTGTTGTATGTAGGAAACTAAACCCCAAATTCGTTATTCAAATTAATGTAAATGTAATTCGAATTATACTATAAATAAATATGTATATTTATTCTATTTCCTGTTTTGAATTTTATAACGGATTAATATATTGCAAAATGCTATCAGTGTAAATACAATGTACTTTTGAACACCTAGTCCACTATTAAGTTTTGAAATTGCGTGACATTTAAAGAATATATCTAGAATTTATTTCCGTGTATATTTTCTCTTAATTTATCTCGCCCTTTGCGTCTAGCTTAGTTGCGGAGCGGTAGCACCTGGATCAACTTTATAATTTATCTCACGGATCGCTCAGAATGAACGGAATTGGTTATTTCTCCCCAATTTCCGCCATGCAAGAAGTACAGGACCCAAAATGCATTTCAGCGCGACTCGTTGCTTTGATTTGAAGGAAATTTAAATCGTAAGTTTCTATGTGTCGGGGTGACTTCATATCCCATTCTCGTTGGGAAATTTCATTTGCTCACACCTTATCACAATCACTGCGGATCACTCCACCGTTGGAGTGATGAATGTATTGGAAATGGAGGTATCCGAAGTGAACGTGTTAATGCACAAAGTTATCTTTCACCCTTTTCCTTGTGTTCACCACAAGGGGGGCTCTTATTAATTAAACTTAGTAAGTTCAGCAAGATATTATTACTGCGACCGGTTTGCCATAGACTGCCATCACGTTTTTCATAATGGGTAAGAATTTCATTTTTTTTATTTATTTATTTATTTAGGAATTACCCGTCGCGATTAGGTCGTGGGACCCGGTGGCAACGGTTGAGGGGGAGCAAAAACAATACTAACTGTCCGGCATTCGCCCAAAGACGGGAGGAAAACCCCTCCAAAAACCTCCCGTAGACAGTACACATTCAATACAACCAATTAATATATACATACAATACATCTGAATAAACATACATACATAAAGTTGAAATTAATTTTCCCACATACCATATTTTGCAGTGTCTATACACATATATACATATAAGTTATACATAGTCGAGTTCAAGAGACTTAAGTTAAAATACATTACATAATGAACATGCAACATAAGAACAAACATAGAAATTAGCAGCTTTTAATTTTTGCTTTGAAGATTTTAATATTTTTAGGCATTGGGATGAGAAGATCTCCAGGTAAAGCATTCCATTCCCTTATACCCCTGTTAACAAATGAGTATTTCACTACATCGGTTTTCTGTTCCCGTTCCTTTATTTTTAATGAATGATCGCCACGTCCTCTATAGTTAGGAGTATCAAACCTTGCTCGTAATTCCTCCCAACCATCTTTACAGTTCCACGCATTATATACACCCGCTAATCTAAATGTCCTCCTTCTCGATGATAATGATTCCCATCCTAACTCATCTAACATTTTACCGACACTCTCATCCTTCTTATGCTTTCCGCTAACGTATCTAGCCGCCTTCCTTTGTACGCCTTCGAGTTTCTTCTTAAGACCCGTTTCATGTGGATCCCATACACTCGTCGCATATTCGACAATCGGCCTAACCAGGGATTTATATGCTCTTTCCCTGACTCCCTTCCCACTCCGTCTTAAGTTTCTCATTTTCGTAGGCGTAGTTGAATTCTGATCATAAAAGAAGTTTTTTCCTTTCCGTAAAACAGTATTTCTAGTTTTTTACGCAGGACGCTTCAAATTTGATCGCTATATGTTTTCTTAGTGTTATTTTAGTGAATGGCGTGTACTATACACTTGAACCTATCTTAAAATCGTCATTTGGTAATCTGCTATTGCACGCCCCAATGGGCCTCTTAACCAGTCACTTCTAACTTATGCACTTTTCTTTATCTGCCTACATAATTTCCTTTCCTTCCTTCAAATTATCAATCATCTTTTCTCTTTTTCTCTCCTTGTTATCCATCTTCTTTCCATTACCTTCGCTCCGTGGGTTCCCGGCAGGCCAAGTGGGCTATCTGTTCGACTTCAGTGAAAATGGTTCTGGGTTTGATTCCCGGTGACCTTAGATGTCCTAGCACTTAAAAAAATACGATTTCCAATATTTCTTCCTCCTAATAATTGTTTTTATCATCATTTTCTCCGTTCCCACTCTTTGCAGCTCCACGTCATCCCTTACTCCATCTATCCTCTTGATCAATGATATTTTACGCCGCATTCACGTTTACAAGACCTCTTTTTGATCCTTAGAATAGTCCACGTTTCATATCAATTATTAAACGATCCCCCAGGGGTAAATCTAGAAATTCGCCAAATGGGGGGGTGGGGGGTGGCGATTTAACTAAATTAATGGACTCATCTCCAATGAACTTTTTGAATCTCATTTTGTCGTGATAAATCTAGTAGATGTACAGTGATCGTGAAAACTTCACAATATGATTATTATTCTAGCTACTCGTCAGATCCTAGGTATTACTAGGTATATTATTACCAGGTATTTCTAGTTCTACCAAGACACCAAGGAGGAGGAGGGCGATCCCCTTTGCTAAGCCCTGGTTCCGCCAATGCACTCCGCTCGAAACATTTGGCAGTTCATTTCGTAATTCTTTGTCTAATTTGCCAGTATCTTGCTTATCTTCCTGTAGGCCATTTGCAATCCCTATTCTTGTATTTGTTTCTTCAAGATTGTTTAAGCATTCAATTACCTACGTTCCAGGATACATATAATTTTTGGCTTGCCCTGATTTCACTACCCATCCTTATATTTTCTCTTCTTATTTCCTATTTCTGACCTAATCTATAAGGAAAAGGAACACGGCTGTGATAAGACATTAGTGGTCGAGAAAAGCTCCAGAAAGCCTTTGTTTGCGAGCAGACTAACCGTTAAAATATTCCAACCAGCAGGAGTTTTAGGGTTCTCCGTGTTTTGCAAGTATTGCTGTCTGGACAGCAACGGTTCACAATAACGGCTTATTAAAGCTTTTCTCCAGGATACAAAACTCTAACATTTCTGTCCTATCCCTTCTGTATAACCTTGGCATTTTTGAGCTTTCGTCAGCTTTGTTATTCGGAGCGTTCAGTTATTAAAGAGAGAGAGTGCGTAATTGATACCGACAAATTGCCTCGAATGATTCGATCATTAACAATGACAGATAAACATCAACACGTATCCAAACAGAACCTAAATGGCATATTTAAACCTGCATGGGGTCTTATTCATTCATCGATAACAGCTTCGGTCCATTTCAGAGAAAAACGGAATGCTCGATGCTGAGCTTCCATTGCGAGAATTTAAAGATTCATTGTAGCAAAAAGTAGCAATCTTGTGCATCCTTAATTTTTTACGTAAGTGCACCTTCATACCGGCCATTGTGCCTTTAGAATTGTTCCGAAGGTCATTCATATTTCTCATTATACATCGTCATTAACTCCATCCAACGTATGTCTAGCCAGTATAATCGTATGTTTTAATGCATTTTCTAACTTGGGCTCTGTGAATATGTATCGAGAAGTGTATAGGAGGGATTTCCCGCGACAACACTGTTTACCCTGGGGGACATAAAATATGAAAGCATTTGGACCGCATACCACTGGTAGTTGCGAGATTTTGCGCATGAATATTTAGTTTCCGGGAATTCCAGAGCGCTGGGAATAAAACGAAACTCGTGAGTTATGCGGAGAAGCGCGCTCGTCCGCGGGTGTGCTGCCCTCTCTTGATCAATGCTGAAAGCACGCCCCCTCTTCGAAAGGAACTTCAAGAATGAAAGATATCGGAATTCGATAATTCAACCTCCTTACTTCATTCTGTGATTATAAGAAGAGTTTTATTCACTAATAGCAAGATTATTTTTCTCCGCAGTAATGTCAGAAACTTAAATCAACGTGAATGTGCGTTTGTTTCTTAGAATTAGTTAGTTGAATTAGTGGTAAACGATACAAACTAATGTTTCATGGTATAATTTCTCAACGTTTACTTCACAGCAAGCTAGACTAGTTGTCTAATGGATTTAGACGTTTTTCGGTGGTAAAACTATGAATTTTACATGGAAAATGGAAATTTTGTTTTTTAATTGTTTTTGATTTTACTTTACATTTTATGACGATAGTGATGATATTGATTATAACTGGTAAATGCTTTCTCTGTCTTCAACCTGTAAATAAAACTTTGGTTCACTCCTTGATGGAACTATGAGTGGATTTTCTCAAAGACAAACGAGCTACGAGACTAATTTAACAAGACGCCTTCAAATAATACATTTTTATCAAAACGAAATGTTTTACATGGAAAAATCTTAAGAGAGATCACTGAGACACATTTTCGAATTTCATGGAGGGAAAAATCTCCTGAATATCTAATCTATAACAATTCGGAAAACATTTCGGATTATGTCGGATTCGAACAGTCGAATGTTATGGAACAGTCGGATTGGTTTTTGATTGTTGGGCTAATCACAAATGTCGTATTTGAAACCAAATTTAATGAGGACATGTGAAGCATTTTAAGTCCTTCTACGTAAATACTTTTTACAGTTAGCTGATAATTTGCATGTATTTGTAGGATTATTTCGGTGGTTCTTTCAGAGCAGATTTGAGGTGTTTAGTAACTCCTTTAAGACTTGCATCTTCATAACCGTGGCTTTTTATGAAAGGTACATACTTCTTTGTTTGTCTCGAGAATAAACACGGTTTCTTTACGAAGAGACGAGAAAAATGTAAGCATAGGAAATCTCAAACATCTCAATCATTTATTTGTAATTTTTTTTATTAACAACAGAAGGAAAAAATTTTAAGGGTCGCTCTCGATGGATTAGTCGTCCAAATTTAATAGAGGTTTAAGTCATGAAAAGATGTGCAACATACGAGTATTCCGTGATTTTACTAATAGCAGTGATTGCTTGTTGTTCGTTTAATTTCCTCTACTTCCGAATTATGATCTCCATTGCACCTTATCTAGAAAATATTCACCGGATAATTTTCGAAATATAGACTTGGTAGGGATAAGTTCATCAGTAAATTCAATTATTACGTGAATTTACTATGCGCATCTTATGCTAACAGTCCGACGGCTTTGCTGGACCATCAATCCCTCTACCGTTACCTTCCAAATTCACGGAGAGGGAATAAAGCATAGTAGACAAGATGAGGAGTGAGGTAGATCGCCATTGTACTCCACACTAATCTAGAATACTATCAGTAGAATTAGTTGCCGCCGTGTTCCTACGAATAACACTTCATGAAATTCGATAAGGAGTGGCCAAAAAGAATGCTGTTTTTGTGCATCACTAATTCATAATTAGTTTTTTTGAAGTAAATTGATTATCTCCGCCATTAAATTGACTTAGATCCGGTATGATGTATACTTAAAATGGACTTTCAGTAATGTACACTTTAGGGCCTGGTATTATATTGTTTCGTTAGAGTTGAATTGAAGATTATAGTAAATCTCCTTGTTAATTCATAACATACATAGAAGATTAAGAATAATGTTGATTTTAACTCTAGCAAACCATTGTAATGCCTGGCCCTAAAGTGAACATTAGTTAATCTCCATTTCAAATGTATGTACATTGTAATACCAGGCCTTATAGTGACAAGAAAAAGATATTTTTCTCCATCTCTAACACATCACAAATATATGTACGATACTACATTCATCAAGATATGTAAGTTGGAGACTTATTGGGAAATATTTCTCAAAATCTTCAATAAACTTTATTATTATTATCACACTATTTCTGCACTAAACTGCACCTCATTTAATAAAATTACACGTGTGTATTAGTTAAGTGTTATTCAAAATTCTTAAATTTCGATACCATTAATATGTCATCACCATACAATTATTGTATTCGTAATTTAATACGTAAAAATATCCAAAGATTACACAGGGAAGGGGTCCATAACCTAGATGGCCGAAATGTTCACTTTTATTCAGTACAAACGAATGAAATCCTTCCTCCTCTTTTCCTTGCCCTTTTTTTCTCTACGTTAGGGGTCACTGGACTTAATTAGGCTTCGGTCTAAATTCACTCATTAAGACCCATAGATATTGCCGATTGGCTGACCTTTTCTCTCAGAGTATGATCGACATCAAATCTTTGGCCGACACTTGATTTTTTGCCTTAACTTAATTAACAAGCCATTGTTATTGTCCCAGAAACATTTAAAATTTCCGAAAGTGGACCTAAATTATTATTATTGCACCCTTTATTTGTTAGATTTGGCCAAAGTGGGTCACCAAATTTCATATGTAAATACACTACTATTTTTCATAAAAACGTAAAAAGGAAAAAATCTAAAGGAAAGATTTAGTTAATGGGATAAAATCTCCCCACTGAAGGTTGATAGAGAATAAAACCCGCGCTGCGGTAAAACACCCACACAAGAGGAGATGTGAAAAAAGCATAAACACGAACGGAGAGAAAATATTTTAAAAATAATAACTACTGAAATTAAAAATAAGCCGCAAATGTGGTTTGTCATGACTTCCAGTTGATACATCTGTTTCAACCTTAGATGGTCGATATCGTAATAGTATTAATTGAGTTAATTTAGGCTGTGTTGATTTAGTTGAGTCTAGAGCCTGATATGAAGTGGGCGGCATTGACCGAATGACCACTATTGTGTGAAAATGAAAAAGCATCAAATATATGTTACTTCTGAGGGATAAAATACATTTTATTCCAAGTACGATGGTGTCATGTCAAACATTCACTTTAGTTTAGAAACATCCACTTGAAAGTTTTAATAATTTTATAGGGTAGTTTATGAGCTATCAAAACTATTTGGTTCAATAAATAACTTTGAAGCTAAATGTATTACATTGGGATGGACGCAAAAACTAAAATGAATAACCTAAATATTTTAATGTTGTATTTTGGCGAAAATAAAGATTTACATTTTCTTTCTTTAAGAATAAGTATTAATTGCTGCCACTCAATTTCATAATACAATTTTCCGTAATTATTTTCTGGGCACGGAACCGGAAGCATATTAAGCGCAATGTTTTCCCGAAGATAATCGTCTACGTCCCTGAGTAATATACGATATAATTACTGAATTTTTCGAGTAAGAAGCTCCTCAATCCCCCTGTTTACTTATAAAAGTAATTTCGTTGCAATCCTAGTTTTACTTCTAACCCTCAAATGCTAGAGGTTTTAAATCACTCCGTAAGCCATATGCCGGCAGGCGTAACTCACGTTTAGAGAAAAACGGGAAGCTCCTGTACTAAATAATATATATTAATAAAACATATATTTTCCTATTGGTAATATTATCCTATTGTAGAGCCCTCGATATTCGAGGCATTGTCTTTGAAATGCCCATAGGAATATTCACATTTATCGGAATTTGTCCTGTTTGTCTCTAAGCGTGAATTCCGCCTGCTGACACACGGCTTACGGAGTGTTTTAAAACTTCTAATTCATTAACAACTGTGTTCCAACTTTCTTTTCTTTCTCACTCAAGTTATGTTTCTTTCAACCTAAAATAAATACAGAATCACGTACTACTTAAATTATAACCAGCATCATAGGTTAATTACGAGATCCTTATTCTATCTCAAACTTGTGTTATCAACCCCGGATACTCTATACGCTGCAGGATATTCATAAGTAAATCTTGCCGTTGTCAAGGAAGGAAGGTTGTGTGTGGATGTATTATTAACTATAAATATATCTTTTAAGCTGAAAGACTTATCTTCTATTTTTTTTCAAAATTTGAACTTGATAACAAAGCAAATTCAATTTTCTTTCGCTCGCGATGCCTTAGGGATCATTCAATAATTCATAAGTTTCAAGGAGGGCGTTGCTGTAACATAAATTAACGCCAAAAATCTCAAGTTTTCGAAACTTTAAATATCATACTTTTTAGCCCATATTAATCAAAATAAGACGTCTAAGGCTAGATAGGCGTAAAATATCAGGCTTAATACAATTAACAACATAGAATCAAAAGCTAATTTGCCTCTTTTATCACACAGATAAATTAAAGAATGAAATTAGAAAATATTTCTCAAAAAAAAATTATTATCATTAAAATTGTCGACTCATGTTGAAAATTGCACCATAGCGTCATCAAATTGAAAATAGTTATCTTAGGCTAAACCTAAAATTGTCCTACTAAAAGAGGGCGATTTTATTGTGTCAGAAAGAAGCAGACCCTGGACATCATGAATTAATTAGCATAAATACTAAAAATAGTTCGAGATCATTTCAGCTTTTACAATGAAATATTTCATTCTGAGTATTTTCTTCGTAAAATCTCTCATTTTTGGAAATTCTTCGTAATTTTAGAATACGCTCTCCCTAGAAAATTTTTATATCATTCCGATGGCATTCTTATCAAAATGTGTTCGACTGGAATTCATTCCGTTTCCAGATCCTTCGGTAGCTCAGTTGGTAGAGCGGTGGACTGTAGAGGAAATCGGAGCAGAAATCCATAGGTCGCTGGTTCAAATCCGGCCCGAAGGAAATTTTTTTAGTTGCGTTCTAGCTGTGGTAGAGAGCGAACGTGTTTCTGCGAATCGGCTTTGAACGTGTTTCCTCCCTTGCGGGAGTTTGCCCTTTTTAGGGCGGAAAGTTATCTCTTATATTTTGTGTGTGAGTTTTCAACATAGTTTGCAATGGAGAGAGTAAATACAATAGGTATTAACTTTGAAAAGCTGTCTGTGAGGCCTTCTCCTCTACAGATACATAAGTTTATTGTGAATCAATTAAAATTATCGGTGAACCAGATATTCGGAATTCAGATGATTCCGATGTTAAAGACTGTGTTTGTCAAGTTAACTAGTGCGGAATATTTTGAGAAAGTTTTGGATAATAATGGTGGTGAAATGAAGTTTGTTAGTGATAACGGCGAGGAAGGTGTAGTGACTATCGAATCTGCTACCGGCAGAAGAGTGACAGTAAAGATTCTACATGTACCATTCGAATTAGGAATGGATGCTATTGTAGATGAATTGAAAAATTACGGGAAAGTGCTAAAATGTGAATATAATTCGTGGGGAGGAGAAGAATTCATTCCAGTTCGAACAGGAACGAGGTCTGTTAAAATGGAACTAAAAAAACCAATTCCCTCCTATATTTATATCAGTGGAGTGCGAGCGACCATTTGGTATCATGGTAAGTTGTTAACATGTTCCGTTTGTGGTTCCTCAGATCATCTGAGGAAGAGTTGTCGTAGATCTGGCCTTCCCCCCTTGGGAAGGCGTTATGCAGACATTGTAGATGGTTTGAGAAGTGCAATGGATGACGATTTCCCAGCCCTTCCCTCTGATAAGGGATCAAATGAGTATCCAAGCGGGTCGAATCCTGTTGGTAGAGACGACAAAAATGTTTCGAAGGTGCTAGAGCCTCAGGGCAAATTGAAGGAGCGATCATACGGAGTCGCTGCATTAGATGAAGAAAGGCAGGAGGATGCCGCAGGTGAAGGCTCCCAAGTTCCTGTGGAGTTGGTTTTGGAAGGAGAAATGAGTGAGGAGTTGGAGGAGGGTTTTCTAGGTGGGCAAGGTGGTGGGAGTTCTAGTCTGATTGAGGCTCGTCCAAAGGTTGCAGGTTCCTTGGAGGTGGAATCCCACGAGCGAAAGCGCCTCCAAATAGAAGCCACCTCAGAAGAGAAAAGTCGAATGGGGAAGGGAGTGCAAACAGGCGTGAAAGCAAAAGAAAACCAGAATAAGACTAGCGAGAAAGATAGGGAAAACGGAGAATCAAAAGGGTTAGCTCATAACCTTTCGAGTAAGGATATGACCAAAGGGAAAAAGAGATGGATTCCAAATGTGAATGCCCCAAGAAGACTTAAAGAGAGGAAAGAAGCGGAAAATAGAGACGAAGATATGGAGGTGGTAAACCAAGAAGGAATGTGCTCCGATGGAATGGAGATTGAATTGGACATAGATAGAGACGGTCCAACGGAAAAGTTACCCCACAGGAAAGAAGAACAAAATAAGGTGGATGAAGACCCAGGAGGAAGCGACGTAAATCAAAACAAAAACAATGAGAAATAACCAGTTACGAGTCGCAACCTTAAATGTAGCAGCAATTGTAAATAGTTTGAAAATTAGAGCGATAAAGGAATTTATGTTCGCAAATAAAATTGACATCCTCTGTATGCAAGAAGTCACAAAAGAATGTTTAGAAAAATTTGAAGGGGTCACGAAAGTTTTCAATATAGGGGAAGAAAATAGAGGGACTGCAATTTTAGCAAGGAATAGTATTAAAATTCATGATTTAAAAATGTCACCATGCCAAAGGGTGATTGCTGCTGCTGCAAATGGTTATAAACTTATTAATATATATGCGCCAAGTGGAGGTGGGACAGTCAAACGAAAAGAAAGGATGAACTTCTTTCAAAACAACTTAGTTAAACATATAAGGCCATCGGACTCAAAAATAATCTTATTAGGGGATTTTAACAGCATTTTGCGAGATAAAGATTCCACGTCAAACTCAACTGACATACTTTATCCAGTGGAAAAAGGCATCAAAACAATGTTAAGTAACATGGGGCTAATAGACGCTCAGTTGCACGTCAAACCTCAGGATACAAAGTTCACCAGATTTGGAGGGAAAACTGCCTCCAGGCTGGACAGAGTTCACGTAAGCAAGGACCTGCTCATTCAAATAATAAACTGCGAGACTATTCCAGTGTGGTTTTCCGATCACGCCGCAGTGATTACCACATTTGCTGGAAATAAATCGACAACACAGAAACACAAGAAATTGAATAGGTTGTGGAAGTTAAAACCGCACCTGCTAATGAAAGAAGAAATAAAATATAGCTTTGAAAAAGAATGGGCGAAATGGAGGGAGATGAAAAAAGAAAAAATGTCTTGGATGGAATGGTGGAGCATAGTAAAACGGTAAATCAAAAGTTTCTTTATGTACATTGAAAAAGTTAACAACGAAGAGGAAAGTGACTCGATAAAGTTTTACAACGACGTTTTATTTGAGGTCATGGGAAAAGGAGAATTAACTTTAGAAGATTTTGAAACCATTAAGGATATCAAAAAATGGCTGTCAAAGAAACATATCCAACAAAACCTGCTAAAATATAAGCGATACTCTGGCTCTAACAGAATAGAAAAAGAAAAAATGTCTGTATACGAATATGCAAGTTTAAAGAAAAGGCAGCGGCTGCAGCAGTTCCCTTGCATTTTGGACGAAAATGGGCTGAAATACACCGACACCGAAAATGTAAAATTCGCGATCCACCATCATTTTGAGAAAATATTCGGGAAAGAAGTACCAACTCCGCTGGAAAAAGAATATGAATTTATATCTCCCAAATCCATGCTGAAGGTGGAAGAGAAAAACTATTTGGAAGGAGACATAAATCAAGGAGAAATGGAAGCAGTAGTTAGGGCACTTCCTAACAATAAATCCCCCGGTGTAGACGGAATTCCTTATGAATTTTATAAAACATATTGGAGCATCATCGGAGAGGAGTTTTGCAACGTGTTGAAGGAGTGTTTTAAAGAAGGAAGGCTGGACCCAGAACAAAAAACCGGGATAATTGTGCTGGTGCCAAAAATCATGAACCCTCAAAGGTGCACTGATTACAGGCCGGTAACGTTAACAACAACAGACTACAAAATAATGGCAAAAATAATTAAAGGAAGGATACAGTCTGTGATAGGAAACAAATTGGAAAGAGAAAATTACACGGTCTGCAAAAATGAAAATATAATAGATATTTTAACCGATATTAGAGACATTATAAAAATATCAGAAAAGGAAAGCGCAGAAACAAGGTATATCGTGGCGATGGACATCGAAAAAGCTTTCGATAATATCTTAATAGAATACATCGCAAAAGTCTTATACAAATATGCTATGCCTGAGAAAATTATCTCTATCATTAAAGAATTCAATACGAACTTGAAGAGTAAAATTAAAGTAGGACAAGACCTAACGGATTATATAGAGATCAAACAATCCATAAGACAGGGATGCCCTCTTTCAATGCTCCTTTTCGCCATTGGAATAGACCCACTGATAAAAAGACTTAAAGAGAAAGTAAAAGGAATTCAAATCGAAGGAAGCATGCATCATGTTGCGGTATATGCAGATGACCTAACGATATTCACAACAAACCCGAAAGAAGTAGATGACCTTTCGGAGGTATTTGAAAGCTACAGAAGAATCAGTGGCCTGAACGCAAACGGGAGAAAAACACAGATACTGCGACTAGGAGGAAAAAAAATAAATAAGACGGAGACAAGTCTGCCAACTGAAGAAGTAAAAATCTTAGGAATCAAATGGAAGAATACTTTGAAGGATACAATAGAAATAAACTGGAAGGAGAAAATAGAAAAACTTAGGAATTTTTATTCGTCGCAGAGGCAGAGGAATTCCAGCATACTGGAAAAGATAATTATTATCAACGACATCGAAAAGATAGGGAAGGGAAATGGGAAGAATTTAAAATACATGTTAAAGATAGGCTGGAGAGAAAAAACGAAAGCATTAATGTGGCTAGAAGGATTGATGTAAAAACTATAACATTTAAATATGTTTGTCAAGGGAAAATTATTATTTTACATTCTTTGATTTCATTCCATGATATTGAATATGATTTTTGTGTCTGATTTTTTTATGTGCTCTTGTACTTCAGATTTGCCTGATTTATTCAGTGTTTATTTTTTTCTGTGTCTTCAGTGCAATTAAGTCTTTCATAGTACTGTAATCAGTTAATCAGCGGTCTTAAAGAGGCATATATAAGGTTTTAATTTTCTTTCAGGCCACCCAGATATATGTGTAGATACTGTTTTATTGATATAATTTATCATCGTGAATATGTTCTGTACTCTAGGGTATATTATTCATGGCTGTAGTCATATTGACAATTATAATTGTATAATTAGATTCATAAGTTCCTATAACAGTCTGATCACATTGTCTAAGAAGAGGATGTGTTTAAGTTTAAATATGTGAAATTGAAGCAGTGAAGAACAGTTCTAAATACAGAAGATATTTTGTAATATACTCCTAGACTTTGGGAGATGTTCATTTTTGAGCAAACATTATCTTCTGTTGAATTATGTGAGTGAAATTATGTTATGTGAGGGAACTAAAGAATTGTTTATCTAGATNGATCCTTCGGTAGCTCAGTTGGTAGAGCGGTGGACTGTAGAGGAAATCGGAGCAGAAATCCATAGGTCGTTGGTTCAAATCCGGCCCGAAGGAAATTTTTATATCATCTCGATGGCATTCGTATCAAAAGGTGATCGACTGGAATTCGTTCCGTCTCCAGATCCTTCGGTAGCTCAGTTGGTAGAGCGGTGGACTGTAGAGGAAATCGGAGCAGAAATCCATAGGTCGTTGGTTCAAATCCGGCCCGAAGGAAATTTTTATATCATCTCGATGGCATTCGTATCAAAAGGTGATCGACTGGAATTCGTTCCGTCTCCAGATCCTTCGGTAGCTCAGTTGGTAGAGCGGTGGACTGTAGAGGAAATCGGAGCAGAAATCCATAGGTCGTTGGTTCAAATCCGGCCCGAAGGAAATTTTTATATCATCTCGATGGCATTCGTATCAAAAGGTGATCGACTGGAATTCGTTCCGTCTCCAGATCCTTCGGTAGCTCAGTTGGTAGAGCGGTGGACTGTAGAGGAAATCGGAGCAGAAATCCATAGGTCGTTGGTTCAAATCCGGCCCGAAGGAAATTTTTATATCATCTCGATGGCATTCGTATCAAAAGGTGATCGACTGGAATTCGTTCCGTCTCCAGATCCTTCGGTAGCTCAGTTGGTAGAGCGGTGGACTGTAGAGGAAATCGGAGCAGAAATCCATAGGTCGTTGGTTCAAATCCGGCCCGAAGGAAATTTTTATATCATCTCGATGGCATTCGTATCAAAAGGTGATCGACTGGAATTCGTTCCGTCTCCAGATCCTTCGGTAGCTCAGTTGGTAGAGCGGTGGACTGTAGAGGAAATCGGAGCAGAAATCCATAGGGCGCTGGTTCAAATCCGGCCCGAAGGAAATTTTTATTTCATCTCGATGGCATTCATGTCAAAAGTTGATAATGTTATATGTTTAGGTGAATAATGTATGTTTGAAATTCCTGTGAGTGTATTGTATGTGTATGTAACATTCTCATGAGGGTATGCGACCTTTGAGACCCAATGTTCTGTATATTGGATATCTCAATTTTTTTATGCTATGAGCTGATGTTTAAAAAAGTTAGAGAAAGGTGTTTAAGTATATCTAAAAACATTAACGTCATGGAAATTTTTTTTCATTTAAAAATGTCTGGTCTGAAAGGGTAAATCTGCTACAGTGTACTACCCTATATATGTTTATCAAATATTTTTGTCGAGTATTTTATGTTTATTAGTAAATAGTGATTCATATTGTTTAATTGTAAAGATTCGAACCCGAAATTATGATTATGATATCAATGAAATTCCCTTTAAGGCTATCATCTATCTAAGCTCTATATAACTTAATGTTTTGTAGTTCATAAACGAGGCGTTTGTGATACTACGTAGGGTGAAACGAGGGCAATTTTGTTTCCCTCAAGTTATTCACCACAGTGGTCTCTTTATGATGGGGACGGCAACTAGTCGCTTGTAATCGGTGCTGAATCGTGAGCTGAATAAACTGCGGGGAAAATTAAGATATCTCCCTCTTAATTTTACTTTTATATCGAATTTTAATAGAAAAGTGAGAGATAGAAAATGCCAGGTACTAACACTTTCGATGGACTACCAGATAGTAATCGATTAAGTTCTTGGGAACATTTTATAGATAGAGAAATGTATGTCTGTATTTCATTGAATGTGTGTTATTTTTTCAACGAGCACAGATAACCTTTTCACCTGATGAAACGAATAAAATTTAAAACCAAAACTATTGTAGGATTTATATAAATATTTGAAACTTATAACTAATATATTTAAAGTCCTATCTGCGATTTACTTTAAAAAAAATCTTATCGCAGTATTGGCTATTCTCGCCTCTTTATAGCGAATAATAGCTTTTCAAAGTTTCACATTGATAACTTTTGGTGATGTTTATCACTGTCCCTTAAAGTCTGAAATCGGTCTCTTAATACTCAAGTAATGGTTTGCTATTTTTATTCGACACTTAGAGCATTCTTTCCGTTACGAATACTTCTTAGGTTTGACTGGTCCTGACGATGAACTGAAAGCTCGAAACCATTGGTTGCTGCAAAATATATTTGTGGAAAAGTACAAGTTATAGTTATTATTTCATTTGTAATAGAATTCTACCATATCTCGCTAGAGAAGATTCATTTTACTCTATCCATCTCAAACAGGCGCGCTCTCAGGGGGGGTCTGATGGGTTTAAGCCCCCGCAAAGTTTTATGAACACTTCATTCAGAACCAAATTATCAAGGGTCTCACTAACAGATATTTGTACGGATAAAATATATCTTTATAGGCTATACTTTCTTAAGATCAGATTCAATTATTTCACATCGTAATTCGTCATCGTAAATTGGAAGGAGTTCAAGAGATTATTGGTTACAATCTTTAAGTTCAACCCCCAAAGCGAAAATTCTGGATGTACCATTAATCTCAAAAAATAAGATGCACCATTAATCTCAAAGCATTACGTCCACTTCTAGTTATCGGAAAAAAATAGATGCAGAGATCAAATATATACAGAAGTTTTTAGTTCTTCCTGGTTGGTGTTATTTTGCGACCTAAATCTTGGTCATCTTCCATATTTTCCCTGGAAGTTGAATGTCGGTCATATTTTTCGTCTGATCTATGAACGCGACGAGGAGAGATACGTTCACTCGTTTTGAGTTCCTCTGTCATAACGTAAAGTAAAACTCGAGAAGTCAGAGGTGGTCTCTCGAGATGGTTTTCTCGTGTTCAACCATGTCATCTGCGGCAGAATTCTTCTAGCTCCTCGCCGAAATAATGCCTCCGTATGTTTTCAAAGCATACACGCTGGGACGCCAACAGCTGGAACTTTCTTATGCTTTCGAGATTCATGGATCTCTATAAATTCCTCCTGCGTGGTTTCTGCAGGGCTCTCAGAGAGGTTTTCAATCAAAATTTCCGTCAGTTATTTCGTATATCTATCTGAATTGGAGCCCCGTCAATTGATCTTGAATACGTATTCTGTGATTACCCGGTTGGAGATAAATAAACGTGGAATCGTTAAAAAGGTTAAGTTTAACCATAATAAAGTGCTTCGATATGAATTAGCAATATATATACAATTGAGATTACATAAGATTACGGATTCACGGGTTCGATTATAGAAGATTACGATTCTTAGGGAGAATGATTGTCACCGTTCTCCCCTCGATCTGATATCTACCTAAGGTTCGTATAAGTACGCCGGTTTTACAAACTTTATACTATTATTTTACTTTATTTAAATAACGGAATAAAATTGTAGTTTCGACATTTTTTGGCATTTCCCTAATCCTCTTCTCTTTGGAATTTGCCACTGGCTCTTACTATAGTGATTTTTAAGAGCATCGATACGTTTGACAGCTTACTTAATTGAAATAATGAAATGTATTGCTCTAAATATTTTCTAACAAATTCAAGTATTTTGCAGTGCTGCATTTATCATGATCAATCATTTATTTTCCTTGATTGGTTAGTTAATCAATAACATCGATCGCCTTGAATTCAAATGACGATTATTTCGTGAATTCTTTCACATTTTCATACCTTTTCCAAAATTGTGAAATCTGGAAATATTGTTTCATAATCACCTCTCCGTAACCCGGCTCGAAGATTCGGGTAGGGAGCGTAAATGTATTTGGTTCTCTGTATATCACGGCGATCTTCTCTCCCCAGAAATCCCAACATTAATCTTCTACCGGAGGCGGAACAGAAGGGAGAATCTTTCATGGTTGGAAGGAAAATAAAAATCCATCTAAATCAAGAGTCCGCAGCGCGAGGTAAGCCGCGATTGCTTCTCTCTATTCTTCAGGCTTCTAACAGCAGGAGCCGCCGTTCCTCAACGTCCTCGTTACGCATTAATGAGCGGCGCCCGAGTCCCTTGAATTATTCCCAGTCGCGGTGAGGACAGGGATGCACCTCTCGTATCCTTACGGTGACCGGAGAGGAGAAAATGGCCTCCTTCTCCCGTGACCCGGAGAAGGGGAGGGGCGGAGGGCAAAGCTTGGTTGGTGGCCGGCACTAAGTCACCCGCTAATTAGACGACGAGTGCCTCCTACGAAAGGGTTTTCTAGTCCCCGAGGACTCCCACCTACTGGTTGATGTACTACCATCCAGCGCTCTGTGCCCCTCTCCCGGTTTCACGCCTGCTTTCGAGGGCCTCTGGGGAGCGGCTGTAATATAAACCGGAACATTTGTGCGCTGCAACCACGTGGATGAGATGTTCTCCGATTTTTGCCAGAGATGGGCGCCGAAGACTCACAATGAAGCATATTATCGCAGCGGAGAGTGTTTGTCGTAAGCCACGAACGCCAGACTTCTATTCCTACGCCATGTTATGGTAAAACTAGAAGTGAAGTAAGGTCGATGATTAATAAACCTGCGAAATTTTGTTTTTTAAGAATCTACTCCGTACATGTTCATAAAATATCTTATATTTTAGTGATTAAATATGTGAAATTAAAACTCTAAATTTTTTATGTCGATACATCCACCATCTCTCTCACGATAAAGGAGACCAGAGATCTATAACAATACCGGCGAAATCAGAGCAATTACAACGCCGAGGTCGAAAACTCCTGGACATAAGTTTGAGGTTTTAAAGTTTTAATACTGATGGTTTTCTTCCAGGCTACGCCTGATGATATATGCATCATGCTTTCGCATTACGTGGCATGCTTTTCGTTCGTATAATTTTAAAGATATCTTTTTCATGATTAAACTCGGGTTAAACAATTCTTCTATTTGACGACGTCCGTAAATCTAGACTCATATCACTTGCATCAAGCTATGATAGAGTTCAGTTATGAAAGACCCTTAATCGAACAATCTAACGGAAATTATATTCAGAGGGATTCTTTGTACGAGGAGATTCGGGTGTTAGAAGGAAATAGATCTTTAATATACACTTGTATAGGTATTGCAAAAAATCAAAGGTGTCCTTCCTTTAGACTCAGTTGCTCAATATGCTCTTCAATTATATATCATATGGAAACTTGGAATAAGTCTTCCGAGAAGCTGAATCTTTAGATGGGAACCTGAATGTATACTTACGGCCCATATAGATTTTGACAGCCTCTTAGCTATCGAGGTTTTATTACGGAAGGCCAGAAGTTGGGACCCCGAAGTATCACCGTGTAACTGTGGGAAGGGCTTTCTTATTAAATTTAGGTATATCAATGAATAAAGGGCTCCCGTATAGCTAAGTGAGCAACGCATTCGACTTCGGTGAAAGCGGTCTTGGGTTTCCGGTGGGGGCCTAAGTGCGAAATGACCTCAGCTGTCGAAGCACTTTTAACAATAATAATACTACTATCAACGAAAAGAGATGTAATTGTGTAACCGTCGTCTTTTTAAATTATAAAGAAAAAAGCGGGTGATATATCTATTTTTTAATTTCAAGTAAGCATTGCATTACTGCATTTTACATGCAGCCTTCAACGAGGACTCGTTATCTCAGGGATTATAAACGAAATCATCTTCTTCCGGTAGCGATTGCACGCCTCTCCAGCTTCCATCTCTCGTTGCATATTCATGCGTTACTTCATCCAGCAAGAGACACGGTTAATGACTAAAGTAATCTTTCTTCTTCCGTGAAATAGAATCGCTACGACTCACTTCTCACCTCTAACGGTATCTTTTATTCATTCCGTTCAAAATTCTCGTGCGTAATGGAAGCCTTATCGTATTTATAGAAGGGGTGAGCATCTTGCGCTTGTATGCCTTTCGCAATGCCATTGTTCAGCATAAAAAGTGGAACGATCCTCGGACTTGCGTGGGTACTGAGTGATTAAGTAACTTGAGATTAACTTTTGCTATCGAGCTCGCAGCCTCTGTTCTCGAAAACTCAATGGCGAAGTTAATTCGTGGGAAAGGGATTCCGCAGTTGTCGGGGAAATCTCCCCTCGATTTTTAACTCCTAAAAGTCAAAGGTATTCTGAAGAAGAGTTGATTTTGGCCTCAGAATACGTGGGCAAAGGCAGGTGAAGGCAGGGAAACTCATTATTTATTCATAATGGAAGCCGTTGTAGAGACGGAAGTGGATTTTCTCGGAGGTGAAGATAGAGACGGAAGTGTTTAGGTCCCGAAAAAGCATACGCCACTTCAATTCACACCGAGGGAAAGCTGTTACGGAAGGAATGGACTAGGGGAAATTGAGACTTGAAGAAGGTAGTGGAAGTCTATTTAATTGCTACGCCGACTTTCCCCGAGAAAACGTTTCAGAATTCTTACAAACCAAAATTTGAAAAACTAATAAAAGTAGTATTGTTATAAGTTATTATTAATTATAGTATATAGTATATTACTTAAAAAAACTCGGCTTCGTAAAGAGAATGGTCGGTCGGAGAGACGAAAAAGTTCGCGAGCGATGTTATTTTGCGTTAGTTAGACCTCATCTTGTGTAAGCGCGTAGTGTATGGGACCCTGCCGATAAGTGTTGTATTGAAGAATTAGAAAAGGTGCAGCGAAAGGCGATACGTTTTGTGAAGAATTGCTACGATAAATCAGTGAGCGTCACTCAGATGCTCCAGGACGCAAAATGGGAATCCTTGGAAGTTAGAAGATTTTAACAAAGGATCAATTTACTGGATAAATTCAGAGAAAGCACGTTCAGAGATGATGTAGCAGATATAATGAATTCACCATGCTACTTAGGCCGTTCCGATAATGCGAGAAAGATTAGAGAAATAGATGCCAGAACAAATAGATTCAATAACTCATTTTTTCCGCGAACGATACGCGAAAATAATCGATTAAGGAAATAGATTCATGGTGCATGCACCCCCTGCCACACGCCGAAAGGCGGTTTGCAGGGTACTTACATAGACATAGACAAGTGATTTTACAGCTGAGGTAATTTCGCACGTGAACCCCCACCGGGAATCGAACCCTGGACCGCTGTCATCGAAGTCAAACGTGTTGCCCACTTTGTTATCCGGGAGCCCCGCAGAGTACTTAATCCAGATATATTATAGGAAGACATGAAGAATAGGTTCCATAACATTCTTCTGAGAAATATATATAGAAGAATGATTCAATCACAAGAAAATTAAGAGAATTATTTTTATGGATCTAATATTTATTTATTTATTTTATTTCCTTAAGTCCCCACACATACATCATAGGGCAATTACAATAACGTACCCAACAAAGGACGTACAGAGAAATCCATTCCCTAACAAGAAAATTCATTATCCGGGACTTGAAACCGGGACATTGGCGTTGGGTAATAACATGTTAACAACTCCGCTAACTAGGTAGGTAATACTAAGAGAATTGAGTGAAAGTACATATTTCTCACATATTTGAATGCCGTAAAACATTTTCACCCTCAACTCGTGGAATCTATAGATCTCAATGTCCATACATAAATGAAAACATTGAGAGTAAGTAGGAAGTCATCAGGAAATACGACTCTGACTTCTGCTTCAGAGATCCGACCTTTTATCATTACCATCTCATTAAACATGGATTAGTATCATTATCTTCAGCAGCATTCTGTTGTTTCGACAGGTCTCTCATTACAAGTTACATATAGTTTTCACATTTTCAACTTCTTTACTCCTCTCTGAAGATTTACCTTTCTTTGGTCCTTCGTCGCCTCGTCTAATCCCAGAAACTTATTTCCTATCCATTTACAGGATCAATATTGTTAATGTTTTTCAATCCTTTTGTTTTAGTTGGACAGTGGTGGAGTTGGGAGATTGAGTTCGATGATCCTATTTGCAGGAGCGTTCGTATTTCAATAGCTTTAGCTCGGATCGAGAAGTTAAGCAATTAAATTCGTAGTCTGTAAAATTACTCGTAACTCTTCACCCGATCCCACTTGTTACTCCGCTATCCTCTTTCTTTGATTAACTCTTTTATCTCGCTTTCTTTTCCCTTAAGATGACCAATCCATTGGTCTTTTTTCTTTCGTATCACCCTAATGGTTCTCGATTCCCTCCAGTCTTTTGTATTACTGAGTCACTTTCGATCTTGTACGTCCAATCAATTTTCTGCATCCCTACCCACTTCCATGTCTCGAAACTTTATAGGTAATGGTACTTCCATTGAACGTCTATAAAATCTGCTATTTTGTTGGCGAAAATACGGATTCAAATAAAGGACTTTCTTGTGTTTCTTGAAGGAAAATGCAATTCTTCGCTATATTTCCCTGAGATTAAAATTAGAAATAATTGAACTGTACGTTTATTTTATTCCCATACTGAAATTCCAAATAGGCTGGAAACACGTCAGGTGCTTTTTAAGGTCCAGTTTAATTTTGATGCATTAATGAACCTTGCGCTTTTAATCTTAATTAAGTATTTCTCTCATTGCCCTCATTTCAGGAGTCTCATCAGGATCATGTTATTACGATTGCTTTGTGATGGAACGATATTTGACACAATCGCGAAAGGATTTCCGGAAACTCAGAGGGAGGAGGTGCCGACGTTTGGGCTAGACAGTCTGTCATTACCTGGACGAGGCTAAGCTGCTCAAGACCGTCGATGGAATAATTAATCGCAAAGGTAAGTTGCAACTCGACGCAGAAGGCGCGCCCTCCGATGGAGGAAGAACTTTACCCTAAAAGGAAAACCAACTTCGTTCAAGGTAGATGGAATATTTTTCGGATTTACGATTTACTGACACACATGAGCATCTCGTCCTTTGTTGTGAAACCCAATTCGGATGTTTTTAGAAATTGGTGAGAAGCAATACCTAAGATATACTTCCTTAAAATCTGAATGGTATGCAGGTCTGATTTGAAACTGTGAAAACAAAGTACGTCGACTATCATTTGTCATTTTTATCATTTGGATATTATTACTATTATTATTGTGCATGAACCTTTGCAAGTAGAACAATGTTCTGGTGGCAAAGATTCAACGAAAATCCTTATTTAAAAATACCATACTAAAAAAAAGACAATAAATAACATGATGACACAATGAGGGAAACAGTTACGCTAAAACCCTTGTCGAAACACAAAATAAATATAATTTTTACAATTGAATGTCAAGTAACTCTCCCAAATTTATCACAGTTACCCAGTTAGTGCAGTTTATTTCAGCTTCGCCTTAAAGGTACGCACTCGCGGAGGAAAATGCTTGAACATTTCTGCGGGAAGTGCGTCCCATTGGTCTGTGGTCCGCTTAAAAAATGAATATTTACCCGTATTGGATCTTTGAGGAGGGGTTCTATTTTATGGCGGTGGTCATTTCTGCTCAAGTAGGAGAGGTTCCTTATCCTACTGATGTCTGCCCATGTTGGATTGCCTGTGTAGGCGTTGTATCGGTGGAGGAGAAAATTTTCTAGGATTCGTCCTCGACTTCGTTGTGTAACTACCGATAATTGGCATCGTGAACTTGACTAATGGAGTGATTACTCCATTCACCGTTTCCAATATTCTAAACTGATGCCTTTCTGTAGATGTTCAGTTGAAGAGATTTGACAGCTCGCGGAGTTTGGAACGATCCGGTGAATTGGAATCTTCTCGTAATTAACGACTACTTACTTTTTCCACGTAGTAGTTTCCAGTAGTAGCTTCATTTTTCAGAACTTTTAACGATAATAGTTACTATAACTTTACGTCATTCCCATTTAAGTCCATCTTCTCGTTGCAGATTCATTCTAGTTTTAAAGAAGTGTTAGGAATTTTTTATTTATTATTTCAAGAAACATAAAGAAATCCTGTAGCCAAAAGAAAGTTTCACTATAATAATTTTCTACAGATTTCCTTCTTTATCGACTTTCAGAGATAATGTGAAGTACACATTTCCTGCACAATTTGATCAAAATTCCCTTTTTTATTCTTTCGTCATTCTTGTCTATCTTTTGGGTTTAATTTATTGAATTGCTCACGTAACTTTATAGTTAATAACGCACGGAGTTCTTTTTTTAAGCAGTGAGAATACCAATGGCACAAATCAATGATAAGGCGTTACATGATGGAATTATTTTTCTTATTATATTTTTTATTATGAAAGTTCTTTAGAAAAACATGGATTTTGTTTGACATTCTGAAAATATTGCTATATTTATTCCTTTCATTAAAGCTGACATAATGTAATGAAAAAAATTGAGGAATTCATAATTAAAAGTTGTTTTTCGCACTAACGTGTCTGACCCAGATTGCTATCTCAACTTCTTCTCGGTTTGGGAAACAAAAAAGTCATATATTTAGAGGCATCTGTGAAAACAGCTGGCTAAAGCCTACCTCTGTATGCCGTCAATAAACATTCAAGCTTGAGCATGAATAATATATGTTGTTCCATCATATTGCCACTCTGGGCCTATTAAGAGGATAACATTATTTATGGTTTGCTTCCGAAACCACTCCGGAAAAGATGTATGCCATGAAAATAATGACGTAAAGAAGACTTTCTTACTTCTGTATTTTAACTAAAGATACATCTACATTGGTTCATTTTCTTTATCGACGAATTTACAAAATTAAGTTTATTGATTACCACAAAAAGCATCGAGAACGAAAAACATTAAATGATACCACATTTAAAAAAATGCTATTTATCGTCTTTAAAAAGTAAGTAAAACTGTACGCAGGAGTGTTTCTCATGAATCTGCAACTAATACTGAGACGAAAGACATTTAAATATTGGACTAATAAATCAGTTATGTGTTATATAGATTAAGATTTGGTTTGATCGATTATTCTTTGGAAACAATATACATCCTGGAAATTTTCTCTCCTATCCTCTTTTTGTATTCCAGGTATTTATCTATATTCCAGATATTTATTTGTATGCAGCGCATCCTATCGTTATATTTGACAATTCCACAAATACCGCATACACAAGCGTTTTCATTCCCATGACTTTCTGGACGAATTCTAAGCATAAGGTTTTGATTTATTTCCATAAATGGAATGGACCGCTTTTGTATTGGGCGTAGAATAAGCTATGCTCCGCGAAGGTGGCGCCTTACTATACTTCACCCCACTTATTCTTCACCTCTGTCTAATAATAACGTAAACGGCTCATACGCTCCGGTGGTTCATCCATGTTTATCGATGTATATCGATGTACAGGGAAAATGGGATCTTATGGACTCTGCACAGAGGTGATTTTTCGGTCTGGGCGAGTTCAAGTATTGCACGTTGAAAGGAGTTTCAGTGGCCGATATGCGATTGACGTGTAAGGGAGACCAATACTTATAGGCTTTAAGAGGGGAAATTTTACTCAGCTGGTACTGAAATAGAGATCTCAAATACTCCGTAAGCTCCATGAGTCTATCTCGTATCTCACGCGATGACTAGATGAAGGAAACCGTCTGGATTTTTTCTTTGACAATGAATAGAATCACAACAGATTTTTGCAGTGCTTGTTACATATATACAGTCTCGACAAAAGACTTAATTGAAATTCGGGGTATCTGTAACGTGCGCGTTTTCCAGCAGAAAAAAATGGTATTCAAAACCGTGGTGAAACTGATGGCAGTAAATGTCCACTTATACCGCGCTCTTAAACATCTCTCATACATATCTTGTAACTCTCCGCTTGTTCCTCCATTGATATTTAATGGAATTAAAACCTTTGCAATTCAGTATGAGTTGATATTACTTAAAAAATTTGAAATAAAAATCCTTTTTTAATTCTCTCATCCTTATTTTGGCGCGGCGTCTTTCTTAGTCCGACAATTAAAATCTCTAACTAAATTAATCTATTAAAATCTAACTAATTTATCTATTAATCTAAATTAATACTATTAAAATCTCTATCTAAAAGATATAGCCAGCTGAATTCCTTTCTGGAATGTAAATTTTATTAATGCGTTGTTAGATTTTATTGAGAAAACAATACGCTGCTTAAAAAGTAATTATTCATTTAAATAAATTTGATATGATCAAGCTCAACTTTGTGGAAGGGAGCCATACTAAATAAGGTACGAACACTTAGTAACTTCCACAGATATAAAATATATCTGTGGAAGTTACTAAGTGTTCGTACCTTATTTAGTATTCATTTAAATGTCAGCCAAAAGTATGAACATTGGTTCTTTGACTTCAGATATCATACGTCACAATTAGGAAGAAAAATCCTCCTATTACATAAATGCTGCAGCTGTAATTCAATCACAAATTACTTAACTTTCATGATTAACAGTTTATGAGTAATATATAAAAGGAAATAAGGAATATAGAAAAAGTGACTAAAATCACTATAAAAATCTACCGCATCAAAATATTTTATATCTTGGCCTGTTTTACTAATATTTCTGGGTTCCCGGATAGCCAAGTGGGCAACGCGCTCGTCTTCGTTGAATATGGTCCCGGGTTCGATTCCCGTTGGGGGCCCACGTTCGAAATGACCTTAGCTTTCGAAGTAATTTTAACAATACTACTACTACTACTACTAACATTTCTCCAGTATATCTTATCCATAAAAGATGACTTCGTTTCTAACTGCATCATCATAAATGCAAGAAGCACATTTATGTATCGTTGCTTGACCACAATACAAAGGGTTAGCTATCAGCCAATGACCTCTGCCACTTATAGTGTGATACTCTTGAGATCTCTATACTCATGTCGTTGAGTGGCGTCATTCAAGTAGAACAAAAGACTCATTCCTCTGAAGTAGTTTTTTAATCAAGTACCTTCAAGTGCAATGCTTCTCCTAATAAAGAAAATGATTAAACGAAAGAGGGGCTATCTCTTTTTCTTATAACTCTGGGGCTTAAGTCCTTTTGCAATAAATAACTGCCCTGTCGGGAAAGTTGAAATTTTTATTTGAGACCAGCTCATTAACATAAAATAATTTCAATAATTAAGTTTATTTGTTATTTAATATATTTGATTTAATCTTTTCAATCCCCTCATTTAAATTTATACATTACTCATAAGCACTCATGATTCATATAGTTTATTCCTATCATTATTTCCATGCATAACATGATAAATTTACTGCCTAACCGCATGATTGCCTTCGCTTCATTCTCTTGGCCATATTGCATGCGAAGGAAGGAAATTAATAAATGATATGGGTATAATTTTATTGTTCTAATCGTAATAATTTTATTTTTTTAAACAGTGCTCTGTTTAAAGGTGGTAAATTGCAAATTTTTGGGGTGTCCACCACATATCTTTCCCGTAGAAACAGTAATTATTGAAATACGTTTCTTCTACAATAAAAGATTGGAAAAGGCCACTGACGGTTATAATAGTAAAAAGTGAAAGAGGCTCCAAAAACCACCGAAGAAAAACACGGCTTGTGTACATTTTGCTCTTAACGAGAGCATCTTCAGAGCTAAAAGTTTTATCTTGTCGAAAGAACTCTGGCTATGCTCTCGTTGAGGGCGAAATGTACATAAGCTGTATGTGTTTTATTTGATGGTTTTCGGAATGTTTCTTACTCTTCATTATCTTTTACTTTTTTAATCATGATTGGCGTGATTTTTCTCTGAAAAAATTTTATATCACATTTAATAAAAGAAAATTGCCAACCGGTAATAGTCCGCTTTCCAGGATCGAGGTATCCTATTCATCGGCTGCTTGATTTTGAGTCAAAGAAGATGGGAGTATCAGGACGACGTAAATTTTTAATAGAGAGTACTCGACGCGAGAAGCTAAGATTGGCAGCTTCGATCTCGATCTACGTTTGGACGTTGCAGGACTTTTCCCTCAGCCAATATCAACCCGGGATCAGGCGTGTTTTTACCTTCATTCCTCCGTTAATTCCGCTTGAGACTCCTTCCCAATTTTTTCCTCCCAGCTTCGCATCTCATTCCGTATTCATTCTTGCCATCACTTGCTTTAGCAAGAAATTTGTTCCAGGAAAAGGAGTGAGATTTTTTAGTACATTGAGTAATGTAATCCATATGATAACAGCTAAATTCGTGGAAAGCATTATTATTTTTAAATTTGTACTATCCTCGCAATTTTATTCATTCCCTCGGATTGATACTCTGGCTATATAGTCAAAACAGGTTGGAAAAAATACATTTAGGGGGAAATGCCCCCTGCCTTGCGCCGCTAGGAGACTTGCAAGGTAGCAACGTAAATACAAAGCTTTTATGGATAGGATTATTTGAATGACGTTCAATAAAGTAAAGTAACAACACTTTCTGACGTTGTAAATCTTAAATGCATTTCGAGAACTAAAGAAATGCATCCGGAAAGTAGAATGGGTACAGAGAACAGTCAACTTTGAACGTATTATTTAACCCGTTGAAATAAGTTCTCATATTGCTATCCATTTAAAAATCCGTTGCTGTTTTCTTAAGTAGAAATAATCATGATTGCCGAATCCATTTCAGAATTAAGATAGCGTTGTATATTTTTGAATTTGCGAAAGGGAAATCCACATTCAACCGCTTTTTATTCTGTTCTCCTTACCTTTTCCTCTACTTTTACGGTATTCCTCTTTTACTCTCTCATTCTTTCATTATTTATCTACTACCGGAATAACCCGCTTAACTTTATTCTCCCTCGCTCCCATTCTCATTCCACCGCTTTCACAAAGTTTTATTCGACATCCACCTATAAACTTACCTCTTCTCTGGTCGCATTCTAATCCGTTCCTACGTTTCTACCCTGACTCATATCCCCGCTCGCCTCTTAAACGCGGCCAATCCTTGCTAGCCACCGCAATTTCCCTTCTTCTCCACCTCTCTTGGGAGAGGGTTTCTTACCTCTTCCCATTATCCACAGTCATTCTACTCCCTCATCTCTACTTTCGCATCTTCTCTCCACTTCTTAGCATGCCTTCACCACCCGCTCCATTACGTATTTCGTTTGGTCGAACTTCTCTAAGTAAAGACGGGGGTTGCATCTAACGAAGCTGATATCGTGAATGTTGATCGTGGTTATGCAACCAAAATGGAGGGTTGGATACGATCCCAGACCTTGGAGGATTCAATAAAAGACTACCTACGAGATGTAGCAACTGCATTACCGCGCAGATTTTTGTAGGTGTAATTATTTATACGAATTCTGTCTAAAGTTGGGACACGAGTGTCAGAGATTCATCATCGCGATATATCACTGGTGAATTATGAGTTATTCATAGGGTTGGCGTAACATTGGATGATTAAGGTTCTCCGAAGCCATAAAGTAGTTTAACATTTGATGGCTCAAGATGGGAGCCTAATCATGAACGTGGCTGATGAGTATAAGGTATACGTACAGGTGTGAGACTTCGTTAGTATATCCGAGTAGAATGGATTTGAGCATAGTTTCACAAAGTTATAGAGGATACACTACTATTGTGGTGAAAGAATTAATTTTTCTATTCTTCTTCCTCATTCTCTTGATATTGATCCTTAAATTTTCGGATTTATCTATGGATTCTGGTTGGGTATGATCAATATTTGGCATCTATATTATGATTTCCACTATTTTATTATGGGAAAATCAATATGTTTCGGCTGTACCTCGTGGAACGCCACCATTAAGTCTGAAATCGATCTACTTCGTAATTTATGAGTACACTGTTTTTTATTTTACTTTAATTTAAATTAGTAAAATTTTTATGAAACGGTAGAAATTACGAAATTTATCGATTGCAAACGGAAAAACAACCTTGGGTTGAATCGTGAGGTATAATTTACAAGACATGTAGTAATAGTTAACGCCATGACTCGTATTTCCTTCATTCCTTAGCGAGAAAATTTTAAAAGAATTTTGAACTATCGCTTAAAAATTTTCAAGACGTTGGAAAAGATGAACGGGGACAGGGAAAGGAAAGAAACGATCTCAGTAACAAAGGCAAATGGAAAAAGCCACATGAGGTAAGTGAGTTAGCCCACTTGGCGGGGCACGAGTTAAACACAGCATCCCAAAACTTTCAAGTCGACCTCGCTCCATTGAACCCTTTCCCTCAAAGCCCGTAAAATTCCGAGCCATTTCGCATGTTTACGAGTTTGAATGGTCGGACTCGTTGGGTCTGCCCCACGTCCTCTCTGTCTCTCCTTCGTATCATTGTTTGTAAGAACGCGTTACCGGAATAAGGATAGGTGCAGCGAGGCAGAGTTCAGAGAAGTGGGGGAGAGTCATTTCCGAGCATCGCATTTGCGTAGTTTGTTCTCTTACAGTCGTATATATCCACCGCGACTGTATATCTGCCTGCAGTTTGACGCGTCTCGGAGCTCGGCAGTTTGGTTAGGATGCGGTGAAAGGGAATGAGGGAGAAGTGCGTGCGGAGATAAGATGCGGTGGAGCGAATCCGAGAGGGTGTTTATACTCGTCGGTGCGAGATTTTATTAGGACCAAGGAATTATGGAGAAAACATTCAGGCAGCCCCGCCAATTTGATGAATAGTTTCCTGAAATTGATTTATTTCGGGGTCATCCAATTTTATGACTTAAATAAGATGCCGTAAGAGAAAACTGCATGCTGTTTGAATGGATTACATTTGTGGCAGAAACAGGAAAGTCAATAATGATTAGGCAAGGAATAAATGTGGCTGAAAGAAAGGATGTCTAACTTGTACAAAAATTAATGTTTTTCGTTGGTTTAGACGAGTGTATGGCAAACTCCCTCACCTTTACCTCACGACACCCTGAGACTTGGCAATTTGATTTTCGACACACCAACGAAATTTAATTTGAGGTACGGTATTTAAAAAATGTGTACGTCGAATGTAAAGTTTGGAACCATAATTGTATTAACATTCTTATTCTAAAAATTACGACATTCTCGAGCTTAATGGGATAATGCGAAAGCAATCGATCAGAGATAGTGCTTGCACCCCCTGCCACACGCTGAAAGGCGGCTTACAGGGTACATATGTAGATGCCCCTTACTACGGTGAAGATGATGGTGCATTTGCTTGGAAAACGAACAATCAACAGATACCCGAAAATTGCCTACACAGTCAACAATTTATTCTATGCATCTATTGCAACAGCGCACCAACCAAGCAATCAATTATGGTACATACAAAACTGTTGAAATTTGCAAGCATCAATAGTTGTAAACTCTTCACATTTGCGCAAATTTATGGCGCAAAAATATTAAAAAATAATCGAAGTATCAAATCCACACTATTGTCATTATTTCTGCGGTATACTGAATACCACTTGCGGCACACAGTTATGCACACAGACTGTTGTAGACTGATGAAAAGGATAGTTGGAATAGAATGACTAAGGTGTATTAAGGGAGTGTAGGTGATACGAAATGGATGGAAAGGCCGATAGAAATATCGTTAAATGTGATGAATGAGAAACTTAAGAGAATGTTAGGTGGCTGAGAGGATAGTAAGGATTTCATGAATATAGTTACGCAAGTAGGTCAATCGAATAATGTATGCGAGGATAAGAAATTACTGACCAATTGTAAAGTACAGAGAAATACGGTTATTAAGAAGGAAAATGGCGTGATATTGAGGAGGACGTGCCGGAGAAGGAATAGCGTGATTGTTATGCATGTACGTATATTGTTTGTTGCAATTTGTTGTATTGCATTATGAAAACATTTTTTACCTTCTCCTCATCTCTCAAAGTTTTTTATACCGTCTAATAATTAAGAAACGTTTAAAACATCATGGGCTTTTCACCCTTCTTAACTTTTCCCCAAATAGGATCCGTTTCACCAGTTTTCCTTTTATATATCGTATATAATATTTCACATTTTGCCAAAATTTTGGTTGGAGCTTGCATCAAGAAGGTACGCGATGACCGCATAGAAAGAATAAAAGTAGTTTAAATTTTTCATTTTTATCAGTTACAGGGTGAAATATATTGTACAATCTTAATGGGCTGTTATGGCTGAATCCTATCTTACTTCTGAGGAAACTATGGAAGTTGGAAAAATCGGTAGGGCGGCACTTAAAAATGTATTAGACTGCCGATAAGAAGCTCTCCTTAGAGAGATCCCTGATTCAAGATCGCCGACTTTACCGAACACATATTTTGGTATAAATACATATGTTGATAATTAAAAATCCAGCTTATAAAATAACATTTGATTTTTCATAAAGAAAAAAATAATTGGAAGAATAAATTTCGATTAAGTACTTTCATAAATAAAAGGAATCACTGAAATTACGTTGATTTTTCAGGATAATATCTTTTTTAGTAATTTTTTGTTAGTAAGTTAGTAACTTTTTTTTAAATGTCGTATTAACTTTTTGGGGATCATTCGTGTATGCGTGTAAGAGGGTCGAACCATGTTGATCTTCGCTCGTATTTACATTACTGAATAGCAGTTATGCCGGGGATCAAAATTGTTATTTATGAAGGAATTATAATTCGAATATCACTGTTAGGATTTGACCATGTTTGTGCAACTATAGTTCGCTGCAATGCACTCACTTCACGGAACTCAACGAACATGGTAAATATCGAGAACTACAGATTTTATGTAACCGAGGACAATGTGATCAAGTCTTGGATCACAAATGAGGTGAGTTCAGTGCATTTGCATATTGAAACGAAATCTACGGAGAGTAGAGAAACTACTCCATCCTTGGATGAGGGATTGAAGTCGAGAGGATCTGCTTGCCTCCAGCTGACACGAAAGAGGAAAGAAAAGCCTCCTGAATTTTCGTTGTCCCCCGAAGAGGATGATTCAGTCAAATATGATTCCTATTCCTCTCTCTTCAAGTTATAGTCGATATGTCCTTGCTAGTTCAGTCACGGGAAGATTCCAAACTTGACAGAGACCGTTGCAATCATTCTTACAGCTAGAGCTCGGCATCGAACCGTAATATTGAGTTAATCTTGATATTTCTAACCTTTTAAATTGAACAAAAGTTAAGAATCAAACTTAGCAATAATTGGTTGCAAGTCGTAGTTGCAGATGTTTAGTAAAACTCACTTCCACTAAACGTGGGCAAAATGGTATTGTTCCGTAAATCGGAGTGGAAAAAATTACGGATTTCGGTTCGGGTTCAGGGACTTCATTTTTTTCGGGCTCGGTTTTCACTCCGGCAAAAAAATGTTATTTTTTCGGCATGTTTTCGGTTCTGCTTTTATGCCCTGAGCTAGAATAATCATGCTACTTGATTGTGATGAAACGAAAATTCTCTCGGCGACGGAAGTAGCTGCTAAAATGTATACACTGAAAAGTGTTCCCATATCCAATTGCGTCAAGACACATGCTATTAAGAATGTGGAATGTTAATAAAAACATTTCAACGTAATCCCTGATTACCGAAAAGGTAATCCGTGCATATGCTTAGAAGTGTGTTTAGATTAACTGTAACATTAAATACGTGCACGAAGTAAGCAATTAAGAGAATTTTGAGTACTAGGATCTACTACCACAACTATCTTACATCCAGATGATTCTGAAGGAAAGGATTAGCACAGGATTTTCGATAATAAATTTCCAGAAGAAAATTTTCCCTGTGTATAACCGGAAATATTTCGCATCGTAAATTTGGTGGAACATCATACGTGAAAGAATTATTTAGAAATACGGTAGACAGTATGTAGAAATTTCTTAGTGAATTTTTTACACATTTCCCTGATAAAGAGTCATACTCGATTCATTCTAATAATTTGTAGTATCCTCCTTTAGCTATATCATTGAACGCTAAGCATCGCTTCGAAACGTGGGTTTAAAAATTACGGACGGCTCTAAAAATACCAAGCTTAAAAACAGAATACGTTATTCGTGAGGTCCATCAGTAAACACGAAAAAATATACTTGCGGCTTCAGAAATCGTGGATGATAGCTGTTCTGTAAACATCAGAAACGAAATAAAGCTAGTAAATCTGTACTAAGGAACTGGTTGTGAGAGATTTGTTATCAACATTACAGCACGAATAATTATGATAATACGTGGTGCAGTACGGACTGCGTGATTTTTAGTGCAATATTGTTTGAAAAGATCTTAAAATATTTTCTTTTGTGTTTAAAGTATCCCAAGTGAAGGCCAATTTCCAGTCATGTCTCAGGTGTGGTTTTGATAATAAACGAAATTTGACACTTAAAATATCTTTCTGCATTTTTATAGAGCTTAAAAATTTCGACGATGTAGTCTATTATAAGATAATCTATTGAAGGATTTAAATCTATGGGTCAGGAGCGAATTCTGGTTCTCTGTTTTAACGTCACGTCTAAATGTTATGTTTAATTTTGAACACCAGCGAGAAATTAAAAAAACAAAATACATTTCTTTTGTTGGCCAGTCACATAAATATTCACCGGTAAAACTCCGCGTTTCAAATTAAATCACCTCTATTTCTTGCGGTTTTACTCAAACAGGAAAAGTAAACCGTTCAGGTCTGATGGAACGTCAACAGTGGGAATTAATTTTCTCGAACCAGGAAGTGATTGATGGAACATGAATCTGTTTTCCTCGTTTACTCAAATTTTTGCTCCATAACAGAGCCTGCTGAGTTCATATTTTTATTTCGGTGCGTTTGAAAATCGCTTTTCACAGTCATAAAGAAACTAAAGTCACGGACGATTTCTTCGCCCATTTTCGAACATCGCGAGATGCAATTATGAAGACATTTCGTCATCTTATTTTATCTCTTCTTCTTTAGAATCCAGAGTCGCTTTTTCCTGGAAGATGTTTATTAAACCTCGGCGTGCACTATTTTGCAACGGTCTTCGGAAGAAGGCATTCTATTCGTAAGGCCTCTGGTGGTTGAAGGTCATTTCCCCGACTAGCATCGATCAATCGCTCCAACTTTCCTCTTTCCGATATTCCAGCGTTTACTTGGAAATTTCCCCTTTCTGCTCTCCTTACAGCTCGATAGTCAATTTCCTCGAGGTGTGCCGATAGAAACGACTTTCGAAACATAGAGCTACGCCGCAGTTGCTTTTCGGTGAAATGACTTTTTGACAGGCAATTCCACTGTCGCGTTTTACATATTTATTTGACTTGTTCTTTGACTAATCCAAGTCCCTCTTGACATTGAATACCACTTACTCCGTATCGTATCATTGTTTCTCCAGAATATTTATCTACAGGATATCGGCCGTTTTCGATGTTACCTGCTCGTATGCTTTTCGGAAAAATGTTTTCGTTTTAGGAAGTCTGCCTCTATTCAGCCCGGAGTGCGATTAAACCTTCAACATCTCCACCATTTGTGACAAAAAGCTCTAGAGAGGGAATGAAGCTTGCTAAGTAAAATGAGATAATTTGCCGTTTTAGAGACAGAATACTGTAAGTGGAAAAAGTTCACAAAGGAGTAGCACAATAATCCTATGTGTAATTCTTTTAGTAGCATTCATTGGTGAGTTACCAAGATGAATTATTTAGTATCACTAAGTAGTTTTCATATTATTACAACTATGAAGACCAACAAGACTGATGCAAACATTAATGAATAATAGATGTTTTCCTTTGCATAAAGATAACTTTTAAATGCTCAGTCCATTTGGACCCGGTGTCAGGTATTATGGCGTTAGGCATTTACTGTAAATTATAGATCAATGAAAAGTCTTAAAATCCGACTAAAGCTGTTCTTCTACTTTTCAATTTTTTCTTCTTTTTATTCATTGACACGTAGTCTCCGAAAAATTTAACATCACCTCTTGTAACTTCATCTTGTACGATTAATAAATAAAATTCGTCTCTTTCAGACTTATGGTTTCAATTTATTCAAAATACTTATAAACCTTAGCCGTAGATGGATTTTTAACTTCATTGCTCTAATATACTCGTAATCAATACGAGTTAGTCTTACTTGGTGGAATGGCATAGATAAGAAATGAAAACTTGGTAGTTTACACTACAATTTTACTTTTCCACAAAGATGATGACGCGGATCAGTCGAAACCGGTCGCAAGTCAAATCTGTGGGGAAACTACCACGTTTTACATTTCTTATTCATGGTTCTTAATAAAATTGCCAATTATGAAAATGCGACCTACCTTTTCTTACCTTAGTAGCCCTAAAAGGTGCATCATTCTAATGTCTTGGTCAGAACACTAAATTTTCTTCTTCATGCCGGATCTCTATCCTTAAATAAGTTTTTTGATTCTGAAATAAATTGAAAACTAGTACCTACTACATGGAAGATAACCTTTGAGTCACTAACTTTTTGTCTAATGCAATAATTTAATGCGGAATGCAATCCCTGCCACCAGCCGATGGATAACTATATAGATATATTTGTGTGTGAAAGTTTACTAACAATTCGAATTTTATACTTTATTCCATTAAAAACAATTATAGTTCAAGAGAAAGTTTTACTTATCATAAAGTGTGAGTCGTTTAGTTTTTAGTCGACTCTTTTGGGTCATTATCTAAAAATAATGTCTGTAAGTAATCCGTACTCAGCAGGTGCCGTTATATCTGACATGGGCAGAGCAAACTGAATAGCGTTAAATTTTCGCGGGGACGGTCACACTTAAAGTCATGCCGTTTCTGAAGCGGAGAGGAGTGGGAGATACAAAGAATGATCTCTCGAAAAATAGAGAAATACATTACCTATAAGACACTGTAAATGTTTGTTCCTAAAATTTAAAGTATGCCAATCACGAAGTCCATATTTTATATATCAATGTAAATTATTTCGGAGATTTGACCGCTTGAGGGAAAGATAAGAGCCGTCAGATACAACTCCTTCGAGCACGAATTTTTCTCTTCTCCAAAACCATCAAGTTGTCTAAGGTTTCTAAGGACTACTAAGGTTAACGGTCGCGTCTATCTCATTTTATAAAGCGCTTAGCATTCCTATATTTTATACATTATATGTATATATTAGGAACCTCATCACGAATTGAATAATTTTATTCGCAATAACTCTCGAGTATAGTAACGATGGCAAGGATCTGATATAAAAATCCTAAATTTCAACATTTTACTGTAGGGGCTTCCCGCCATTAAACCATACACCAATACAATAAGTTACTTGCAAGACGCCTGGTATATTTCTGAACCTCTTGACCCCATTTCCTGTTATAATCTTGTTACGAGTGCACTCTATTTCAGTCATTCATTGCTTAAACGCATATTTTATGTTTATCTTCTTTAAACTTCAAAATTCTTCTTCGCCTTGGTTATTTTAGCGATTGTTTTCATCCACGACGCCTGAAGATGTTTTGGGATAAATGGACTTTTCCGAAATGCTATAGGAATCAATCACATCCTTCCATATTCAACCGGCGTCGTAGTGCTTTCGCAACGGCGTCATTCCCTTTTCTCCCCTTACTCTGTCGACGGGTGGTAAACTCTTACCAACGTGATGTACACGCCCCAAATGGAGGAAATTTCCTCTTCCAAAAGGGGGAGATTCTCGTTCAGTTCTTTCTCAACCGCAAAAAGATGATTCTAAAGTGTAACGCTCCTCCTTCCGTCCTCTCCCCAGGGTTTAATATTTTAAGCCTCCCGTCTTAGCTGACCCGCGCGAAAAGAGGTTGCGGGAAAGTAATCAACAAGCAATCTCTCCGCCTAACTTCTCCTTCACTTTCTTCATTGACTACCGCATGGGAAGAGTTTATTTTACCTACAAGATACGTACCATGTTTCTTTTGCAGAATATTCTTTCATACACCGTTGCTTTCGTCTTTGATTGATCAGCTGCATGTATAAAAGCATGTGTAATGGAAAGATTTGAAATTAATGTCCTGAAATTACTTCATAAGAAGCAGAAGTTAGAGGGTACATCTACATACATACCCAGCGAGCCGTCTTTCGGCGTTTCTCATGGGGTATAAACTCCAAGCGTTCGAGTTGCCTCTGTGGCTTATTACTGTGGTTTCTTGCTGGGTATCGTTCGCGGAAAGTATGGCTTGTCTCCGAATCTATTTCTCTTATTTTACGCTCATTGTCGGATCGGTCAAAGAAGCAGGGAAATCGCATAATACCAATTACGTCTTCCGCAAATGTACTTTCTCTGAATTTACCGAGCAATTGCAGCCTAGCTTATAATCTCCTCTCTTTCAAGGATTCCCAACAAAGTCTGAGAACATTTTCGTAATGCTTCCTTTTTTATCGAAGCATTTTTAACAAATCGTATCGCCTTACGCTTCACTTTCCCAAGTTCGCGGGTACACGTTTCATCCGCTGGATATACTCATTTTATTCATCTTAGCTTATTTCTCTAAGAACTAAGATTGTCACGGATTTGGAAACACTGAAGCTGTAGTACTTTTAAGTGTGTCATCGGCTGAGGTCATTTCGCATTTATCGGTACCCACCAGGAATCGATCCTTGGGCAGTTTTTAGCGAAGCCGATCGCGCTACCCACTAGAGAATCAAGGAACCCCAGTGTAAACTCGGTAATAATTCTAAACGGAAACAAGAACAACAACAATAATACTGATAATAATAATATTTTAATTTTGAGAGGGAGAGAGATTGATTTCATACATATTACAAAATATTATAATGATTATAGAATTTTGAAAATAAAGTCACAGAT